>APFE031726350.1:0-11352 GCA_000404065.3 Pinus taeda | reverse complement strand
CAAATTGGATTATATCTGAAGGGAAGGGGTCCTTGATTTTCCAACTTTCCGAATGTTAGCACCATTGGCTTGTGATCTGAAGCTGAGTTGTGAACAATTTTACTTTTCACAAGATTGTAAGCAGCTGCTATGCTTTCATGAATAAGAATTATGTCCAACCTTTCTTTTATGTTGTTTTTTCCAATTCTTTTGTTGTTCCAAGTGTATTTTCCATTGCTTGGTGGAATGTCTATTAATTTGTATTCTTCTATTATTCCTTCAAGAGCTTCTCTTGACGAATCGTTGTGGAAGGTTCCGCCAAATTTTCTTTTGTGTTCCCTATCAGATTTAAATCCCCTCTTAGGATTAAGTGCCCACTTTGTCTCTCTGTTATTTCTTCTTTAGCTGATTTTCAGCATTGTTCTTTCTCTCTATAGTGATTTGGAAAATACACATTTATAATGCTATACTATTCTTTTGTATTGAGATTCTTCAACTTTGTTCGAATCCTGTGTCTATTGGTTTTGTGGGTCATTAATTCCCATTTTCTTTTGTCCCAAATGGTGTTGATTCCTCCTGATGCTCCTGTGGCTTCTAATGCTACTTCTTCATAATTTTTTAGTTTTTGAATCATTTTTTGATTTTCTTGCTTTTTTAGTTTGGTCTCTTGGATCATATATATATATATGGTTGTTCCTTAGCTAAAATGTCTCTAGCTGCATTGACTTTAAAGGAGGTGCCAAGGCTGCGACAATTCCAAGAGACCACTATCATTATTTATAGTTGTGTTGGTGTGGTCCTCCCTTTCCTCTTTGCTAAGTTTTTTCATGACTTCCTGTTTGTTTCCCAAGGAATGAATCCATTGGCTGTTGCGTTCCTAGGGCCATTCTTCAGCTGTTGCCTCATCTCTGATTTCTTTATTGGATTTCCTTCCCACTTTTTTTTGCTAATCCCAGGCTTGGGGGATTTCTTTGGCTTTGTTTCTAGTTAGAATGTGGTCCACTGAGGGAGGAGGAGGGGAGGATAATGGGTTGGGGGTGGGTATGAGAGCTATAGGGTTTGAGGGTGGGGATCTGGGAGAGGGTGGACCAAAGAAGTCTTCTAATGGCTCAAAAGGATTCGGAGTTGTGTGATCAGGAGGAGTAACCTTCGCTGGAGGCTGGAGGTTGTTTCATTTGCTTCATGGGACTGATAAGTATTTGGCGCAGTCTGCTTATTGGTAGTTTTTTTCCTTTTCACTTGTTCCCATGTAGGTTCTTACATTTTCATGCTCTTTTTTTTTAAGACACCTATTTGTAAAATGAGCATACTCCTAACATACCTTGCATTTAAATGTTATTTGCTCGTAGTCCAGCTGCTGAATGTGTGTCCACTGGTCGACCTTGATCTTTATTGCCTCTGGGAGGCCTTTTCTGAGATCTACTTCCACACATATTCTTGTGCACATGTGCATGTTGTCTTTTGGCTCACATCTGTCAATATATTTGCCCACTGCGTTTCCTATAGCCTTTACAGATTCGTCTCCCCGGCAATGAAGAGGAATATGCGAGAGCCTGACCCACACAGGCACTGTGTTTGGGACATCCATCTCCAGATCAAAATCTGGTGTCCACCTGTTCAGGTATAAACCTCTGGAGTCCATGAAGTAAGGTTGGTTTCTAAATATCATATCTCTATCCTCCTTTGTTTCAAAGAGAAAGGTATACTAACCCCTTCCACAAAATCGTATTGTTATCTTCCTCTATGTGGTTGCATTCACGTTTCTTTCCACCCATTTTTGCATTGATTTTGGTGAAGGCCATAGCCTTGTGAATTGCCCAACAAGTCTGCATTCTGCTATAGAGATGGTTTCTCTTCTTGGAAGTGTTGGAGGGAGGGAAATCTATGGGATACTTTCAAGTTTCTTGACAAATTTATTAATTGATGGCATGTTCCTTGGAGCTCCATTCTCTGCGATTAAAGATGTGAAAGCTTCTACATTTTCTTCATTCCCTATCTGTGTGGAAGAGTGAAGATCTCCCTCCTCATAGGGCTGCATGGTCTAGTTTGCCTCAGCAGAAGGAGGCTGCCGAGAGATGGATATGCAGGGGGAGCAACAGCTAGGTCAGCATGGGCTAGGGTTAGGCTATTGCGCACGCGATATGGTTTCATTTTTACAAAATATTGAAACAGAGAAAAAACTATGTTTGAGAGTGTGTGGTTTCATTTATACACAAGCTTTAAATAGTTAAAACTATGCTTTAGATAATTATATTTCCCCCAACATAACAGTAGAGGCATGCCCCCCCCCAACTTTGTTTCGTCTACCAACTCTTCTCATGGACCCAAACATACTACTAGTTATATATGGAAATATGTTCACTAGGAAGCAAGGAATAGGATCATGTAGTAGGATGAAATGAAGGTGACATGAAAAGAGAACTATTTTCATGGGTTTGTTTCATTTTTATGTGTGCTTGAAACATAGAAGAAAATATGCTCTTAGTGACTTGTTTCATTTTTTAACGAGCTTGACATAGTAAAAGAACTATGCTCATGGAACCTTGTTTCATTTTTTTAATGAGAATGACACAAGAAAAGGAGCCCTACTCATATGTGCATACCATACGTTAGAGGCGTTGACCAAAATTATGGTGACTAGTTGATGCTAATGATGTACCATGGGTCCAGGTACCAACCAGAATTATGGTAATGGATTAATGTTCTTGATTTACCATGGGTCAGAATTATTGACTAGGATTATCGTAATTGGATGATGTTGATGCTAATGATGAATTTTTTAAACATATCTATAGATAATTTTCTCAAAAAGAGAACATATAGATAATCATTATGATTACCTCCCTATCTAAGAGGGGGCATTGAATTTTTTTAGCTATGATTAGTCTTCATAATTAATATTTTAGCTCTTCAAATATATCTATTAATAAATACAAGACATGTTCTTCATGTTAGATTCAAAAGACAAGGAATATGAATTTTTAAATTACAATTATTTTTTCCTCCAAAAGGTAAATTCGGCCCTCCAAGAAGTCAGGTCGCCCTTCCCCTATAGTCACACCAATTTGTTTCATCAATAACTCTATATAAAGGCAAATGTAACCACCCTCCTCCCACATTTACCCAAGTTAACCGTTCCACCGGGTTAAGCATGTGACGAGAGGCTACCATGATGTGATTCAACTCCCCATTTATAGTTAAGGAAGTGGAACCGATAAAACAAAACCATTATGACCTTCCACACATGCTACAGAACCTTCAAGAGCCAACCAACCCCTGAGGTAACTTGACATTTCATTGATATGGACCCCCAACCACTCCCATGACAAGCCATGCATGAAAATGAGGCCTTCCAGTCGCTCCCACAACAAGGCATGCTAGTGACTATGGACTTTTTCAACTAGTTCGGAGCTAATGACCCCAGATTATGTGCCACTTTATAAGGGTCGGGACTCAGGCCACTGCCTATAACTTCATGAAAATCTCATAAATGATAAATAACAATGGAATAAGGATACTAATGCAAACATTTGATCGATGACTTGATTGGACCCCTAGTAGCCATGACAGGAAGTTTTTCGAACATGTCACAAATATGCAATCTACATGTCATAACAACAAATCTAAGCATAAGGGTCTCATACTTATCTGAGATTTGTAAGGAAGCATTGATGCCTTATCATAATAGCTACATTATCATCTATTAGTTCATATATTCATTGTTCATTAATTTTCTCATCAAATCATGATGAGATCCATACATTAAGACTGTCATAAAACATTCTCATAACCAACATATATTCAACAAAAATAATAATAAAAAGATATAATAACCATAAAAACCACATGTGAACGAGTATATTAACCCATAAAATACAAGAAGAAAGAAGCTCTTATTAACATATGAAAAATGAAACCAGACATGGGACTTCCACGTACTACCTGATGATAGATTGACCAAACCAAATCTTTCTTTCAACCAATCACCTTTGTCCCATATTCCAAGCATGAATGTCGGATCTCATGAAAAAGCTCAAGAAAAACCAAACCAATTATTCCAAAGGCCAAACCACCTCAACCCTCAACCAGTGATTCCACCTCAAGGTCGTACATCACTAACTATCACCAGATCAGTCTCTACCCAAGTCGTCCAAGTCTCCAGAGCGTTTGTTCCAACTAGAGCTTCCAGGACTAGTAACTCAACCCACAGCTATTGTTGAGCTTTTAGAGAATTTTTCCATCTAGGACTTCTAGGACTAGTAACTCAACCCACTGAGGGCTTCTAGAGCGTTTGTCCAACCAAAGATTCCATGACTAGTAACTCAACCCAAGTTGTTACATGTCTTCCAAAGCGTTTGTCCAACCAAGTCTTCCAGGAACTAGTAACTTGACCCACAACCATAAGGAACTTGAGAACCAACTCGAAAACAAAGAAAAAAACCACAACTACATGGTTATCTAGGAAATGGCAAGGCTAGGAAAATCCATAGTCAATCTAGGCATTCCTCCATGCCAATGATGGATCATAACCAAGAAACCATGCATGCCAAAACTAGCAAGGAAATCATACATGTAACTCGATCATTTGGCTCAGGGGGTGACTGGATGAAGAGAGATTTGGCTCAACCATGTCTACAGTCAAGTGGTTCATGACAGTCCCACAGCTGGTTGGCCTTTGCATCATTAATATGAGGTTATTTCCCCTTGTTATTTCACGAATATTATATTGGTTTATATGTCGATTATATGGTAGTTGTTTCCTTGGTATTTTTGTTGTTATTATGTTGGTTATGCACATGTATTATGGCAGTGGCTATGTATGACTCTCATCATGTTTTTACTTGTAAATGAATGAACAGTGTATCAATGGCCTAATGGATGAAACTTCAACTAATGTGTTGGGGCATCAATGCTTCTTAGAAATTCTCAGATGAGTATGAGACCCCGATGCTCAGATCTATTGTTTAAACCTACAAATTACATATTTGTGACATGTTTGACGAAATGTTTGTCATGGCTAGTAAGAGTCCAGTAAAGTCATTGTTCAAGAAATTGCATTTTTATCATTGCTTTTTTTTTTATCTTTCATTTTTGAAAGTGTCATTTAGTTTTGGGAAATGACGTGGGCTCTAGGCCTAAAAAAGTGGCTCAAATACCAAAGATGTAGGCACAACACTGGGCAGAAAATTCCCTAGATGCATGCATACCCATGTTGTGGGAGTGCCTAGAGCCTCCTGGACACATTATTTTCCATATCAAGGGAGTGCCCAGGGGTTTAATGGTCTAAAAACTCAGTTGGTCTCAGGGGCTGGTTACCTAAGCCATTGAGATGGCTCCTGGGAGTTATCTTGCTGCTATGGAAGGTCTGTATGGTGTGTTTCCATCTGTTCCACTTCCTTAACTGACGCATAGGGAGTCAAATCATATCATAGTAACTTCTCGTCACATGTTTACCCCAATTGGATGGTTACTTGGGTAAATGTGGGAGGAGGGTGTTACAGAGTGGTATCAGAGCATGGTTCACCCCTCCGACTGGATGGGCTATGTGTTGGTCATGCATTCATGTCAGTTGCATATGTGTTTCTTATGTTGTAGGACCATGTGTTGGTTGCATTTGTAGGGTATGGGTTATGGTTGCAATGAGGTCGCCATGGGAAGTTGATGGTGTTGTTGTGGAGTGTGTCATCATGAACATATGGTTGATTATGTATTGTTTATGCACGTCAGTATTCACGTGTGGTCAAGTGTACAATGATCTAGTGGTTGTTGTCATGCATGAGGTCATGGTATGTGTAGTTGATATTACCATCATGCATTGATGACTGGACTCTAGCTAGAATGAAGATTATATGGTTATATGATTATGTGTTATATTTCTATATGTTGTCATGATTATGTTATACATGTATTACGATGATTTGTGGATCCTGCAGAAGAGGTATCATCCCTGAATTTTGCTAAGGTACATTGGTTTATTTTGATTTGGTTTAGTTGACATGATATACCTTGCAAGAAGAATATCAAGATGACTAGAAATATGGTAGACTATAGTTCCCAAGACTCTCCCTATGGATCAGATGAGCAGTGTGGTGCTGGGAACTCTTATGATTTGACAAACACACTGAGAATATTAAAGGAAGAAATATGGAGTTGTAAGGCATACAATGACAGAATCATACAGGCACAGGAGAAACAAGCAAAGGTAAATGTTGTGATACTTCAGAGTTTGTCAGAATTGCAGCAACGGGGACCACTTCAAATCAGCAATGAGCAGGAGGAAAAAACTAATGGGGCATATGGAAACAAATCTCGTGGTGAGTACAAGTTGGATGGAGGACATGATCAGAGATGACAGGTCTTTGGATATTTTGGATAGGAGAGGTGATGGATGCAGGTACTATTCTAGTTCTGGTTGTGACAATAATTATGATCGATATCATTATCATCCTTACAAGAGGAGTGACAGGGGATATTTTCTGGATGATTTTAAGAAAGAAAATCCACTTACAGTTGATGGAAGATGAAGAAATCATAGGATGCAGAGGAATGTTTGCTTGGTATGAGGAAGTTCTTCAGGTTGCATTATTATTCAGAGAACATGAAAGCCAAAAAAGCTACATTCAGTCTCAAATGTAAAGTAGATATTTGGTGGGAAGATGTTAATAATGTTAGAGGTATTCATGACGAGGACTTGAATTGGAGTGAGTTTGATAGACTATTCAAGAAGAAGTACCTATCAGAGAGATACTTTGATGACAAGGAAAAAGAATTCTATGAGCTAAATATGGGAAAAATGACAGATGAGGAGTACGCTAGCAGGATCTTGGAGGTATTGAGGTATGTGCCTCACCTCAAGGAGGAGAAGGCCAAGATTCACAGATTCATAAGTGGATTACCGATTGTATTCAAAGACATTATTGAGTTCAATGAGCCTAGATCATTGGAAGAGGCCATCTGAAAGCTAAATCATTTCAATGAGAAATCGAAGTGCAAATCTAAGACTACGCCAGATTAGAAGGGTAATGATAAGAATAAAGGAAAATGGGACAAAAAGTGAGAAATACCTCAGGGTACAGGGAATAAACAGAATGCAACACCATTTAAGAAGTTCAATGCATCTGACAGAGGACATGAACTTTGATATGAGGAGAAGAATAAGGATGAAGGCTATAAGTCTTTGCAGTGTTGGACTTGTGGCAAAGATCATCATAGGAGATATTTTCCACAACATCAGGGTGGTAGACCATAGATATACAGTGCTCAGGACGCACAGACAGTGGGAGATGTTGGGAAGAGTATCCCTAGGTTCTATGCAGTGCTAGATAATAGACAGAAAAACCATTAGGCATCTATCATTGAGATGGACAGTAAGCTTTGTGATCAAATTGTTTCTATTTTTATTGACCCTCAATCTAATTATAGTTATGTTATTCCTGACCTGGTGGAAAAGTGTGTTTTGAATAAAGAAGTGCATGCAGAGTCTTGTTTAGTGTAGTTGGATATAGGTACCAAGAAGATAGTTCATCATTGGGTAAGAGCTTGTACATTTGATTTGAATGGTATGCCTACCTCAACACATTTGAATGTATTACCATTGGGATCATACAATATGTTGTTGGGCATGGATTGGTTGTACCTTCATAGAACCAAGGTGGATTGTTATGACAAATCTATTGAGTGCTTAGATGAAAATGGAGAAGAAAGAACCTTGCGAGGTAAGAAGAAAGCAACATTAGTTAGAATGGTGATAGCTATGTAGGCCAAGCGTAGTCGTAGGAAAGGGTGTGTGTTATTTGCAGTGCACATTTCTAGTGACAAAGAAAAGGAAGTTGAGGATGATAATGTTTTGAGCAGGTACCTAGTTCTACAACAGTTTCAAGATGCATTTCCTGAGGATATTTTAGGGTTGCCAACTCACAGGAAAGTATAATTTTCTATTGAGTTGGTGCTAGGGGAAGCTCCAGCATCAAAGGCACCTTATTGGATGAATACACTTGAGTTGGTAGAGTTGAAGATGCAGCTGAAGGAAATGTTGGACAAGGGATACATTAGGCCAAGTATATCACCATGGGGCACACTGTTATAGTTTGTGAAGAACAAAGATGGTACACGCAGGCTATGCATTGACTACATGCAGTTGAACAAAGTGACCATCAAGAGAAAGTATCCGTTACCGAGGATTGATTATTTGTTTGATTAGCTGAAGGGAGCAACAATGTTCTCAAATATTGATCTGAGATATGGATATCATCAGGTACGCATTAAAGAAGAGGACATCTACAAGACAAATTTTTGGAAAAGGTATGGGAATTATGAGTTTGTTGTAGTTCCATTTGGTTTAACTAATGATCCAACTACCTTTATGTGCTTGATGAATAGTGTGTTGCATATATATTTGGGCAAGTTTGTTATTGTGTTCATTGATGATATATTAATATATTCAAAAAATGAAGAAGAGCATGTCGAGCATTTAGAAATAGTGTTGATATTGCTGAAAGAGCATCAGTTGTATGCTAAGCTCAACAAGTGAAATTTATTTTAGAATGAGGTACACTAATTGGGACATGTGGTTTCCATGGAGTGGCCAACTCCCAGGAATGTGGATGAGGTGAGATATTTCTGGGGTTAGCAGGTTATTACAAGAGGTTCATCAGGAACTTCTCACATATTTCTTATCCTATCACATCATCGTAGAGGAAAGGTAAGAAGTTGAATGGACAAAGGAGTGTGCGGCCAATTTTGAGAAGCTCAAGCAGTTGTTGACACATGCACCAGTGTTAAATATTATTGATTTAGGCAAAGAGTTTGTAGCATGTAAAAATTCTTGTGAGAGGGGAATTGGTGGAGTCCTTATGCAGGATGGATAGGTGGTATGCTATGAGTCATAGAAACTGAAGGGGAACAAGAAGAACTACCCGACATATGATCTTGAGTTGGCAGCGATCATACATGCATTGAAGATGTGGAGGCACTACCGTCTTGGCAAGAGGTTTGTATTGATGAGTGATCACAGTAGGTTGCAGTATCACAGTGGGTTGCGGTATCAGTGAGTTTGATTTTGAGATCATGTATATCAAAGGTAAAGAGAATAGGGTGGAATATGTTCTTAACATGTGAATATAGGCAAACCAGATAACAACTATGAGCTCCTATGGGATACATTTTCAAGATAGGATCTTGCAGGCAGGTTAACAGAATGTCAGGTATATGGAGATTTTGAATAGGTTGTAGCGGAGTTTAGGTAGTGGTATAGGTATAGGTACAGGAAGTGGTACAAGTACATGTACATGTAGTGGTATAGGTACAGGTGGTGGTACATGTACGGTAGTGGTACAGGTACAGGTATAGATGCAGGTAAACAGGATGAGGACTATTGTCTCACAACAGATGGATTGGTTAGATTTAGGGATAGGATATATGTGCCAAATAACAGTGAGCTCAAGAAGGTGATCTTGAGGGAGTTTCATGCAAAACCATATTCAGGTCACCCAGGTTATCAGAAGATGCTGACAGCAGTGAAGAAATTCTATTATTGGCCAAACTTGAAGAGAAACGTAGCAGAGTTTGTGGCTAGGTGTTTGGATTGTCAGCTGGTGAAGGTAGAGTGTAAGCATCCAGGTGGAATTCTACAACTGATTACGATTATAGAGTGGAAATCAGAGGTCATTTCCATGGACTTTATCATAGGTTTTCCGAGGACAATGAGACAACATGATTCCATCATGGTAGGGGTGGACACGTTGACAAAGATAGTGCACTTCATTCCAGTGAAGTCTACATTCTCAGCGAGTGATGTAGCATAGGTCTTCATCAGGTACATGGTCATATTGCATGGAGATCCGGAGAATATTGTGTCAGACAGGGATGCGAAATTCACTTCCAAGTTTTAGAAGGAGTTATTTCAAGGTTTGGGCACAAATTTTGCCTTCAGTACAACTTATCATCCGCATACAGATGGACAGACAGAGAGGTTCAACAGGATACTGGAGGACATGTTGAGGATGTATGTGATGCATTAGCAACTGAAGCGGGAAGAGTACCTTACACTAGTAGAATTCACTTACAACAATCGGTACCAGGAGTCACTAAGGATGAATCTGTTTGAGGAATTGTATAGGTGGAGTTGTAATACTCCCATCAGTTGGAGCGATCTGGTAAATAGAATGTTGATTGGACCAAAAATGTTGCCAGACAAGGAACAGGAAATGCAGGTAATCAAGAAGAAATTGGAAGTAGCACAGGATATGCAGAAGAGCTATGCAGATCGAAATAGGTTGCTCAAGGAGTTCCATGTTGGGGAACAAGTGTACTTGCGCATCAAACCAAAGAATATCTCCTTGCATATTGGATCATGTGCCAAGTTGGAACCCCAATTTTGTGGACCTTTCAGGATTATTGAGAGGATTGGGCCCAATAGGCTATCGACTTGCACTACCTTTGACATTGAAAGTCCATGATTTTTCCATGTGTCATTGCTTAAGAAGTATGTTAAAGATGTTGATCATGTGATTGACTGGTCTATATTGCAGGTGGAGTCAGAAGGAGAGTTCCAGCCGAAACCGCAGTGCATTTTGCAGAGAAAGATGCTCATGCTCTGGAATTGAGCAATCGAATAGGTTAAAGCAATAGAAGCACTTTGGGCCCGACGAAGCTACATGGGAGATGGCAGATCAGATGTGGGCTATGTATCCTTCCTTATTGGATGGTTGAGCAGATGTTTTGGTATATGTTTTTGGTACATGTTTTGGTGATGTTTGGTATATGTACATATGTATATGGAAGTAAATACTACCATGAGATATGTTAGAAAGCTCCAATAAGCGGTATGGGTGTCACGTCATTATGATGTTATACTTGTTATGTTGTCATGTTGGTTTTCTTCTCAGCAGGATGATCATTGTAAATACTACAACGAGCTAAGTTATAAAGCTCCATGGAAGTATGTTTTGCTTACAATAGCCTTATTTATTATAGGTGTTGTTGAACGCTGAAGATGATATTCCCCCAAGGGGTAGGTTTCTATAACAACCCTCATGAAAATTCCATGTAATAAAAGTTAATAAAGGAAAAATAATAACCACAGTTGTTGGGACACATATTCCAAGCTGAATGTTGGGAAAAAACATAGTGATGGGGATCACTGGTGATTGATTAATGGCTAAGGAAATTGGCAAAGGCAATGACAAAGGCTTTGGAAAGGCAAAATGGCATTTTTGGCACATTTATTTACGAAAATAATGGAAATTAGGAGAAAAGGGATGATCCGGATTTAAACAGGAACGCAATAAAATACAGAGATAACCATATACACAAAGATGCAGCAGAAATAATGCTTCATTTCATTAATGGAAAATACCGAAATATGCTTACAAC
>APFE031726340.1:50933-126980 GCA_000404065.3 Pinus taeda | reverse complement strand
AGGGTTCTAGAAAAGTTGTATGTTTCCATATATCTTTGTTTGTGCAATTAAGAATTTAAAACCCTTTGTTGTGCAAAAAGAACAAAAATTGTGTTGTGGGAAAAAGAGGGAAAATTGTTTAAATTTTCTTTACAAAAATGCATGCCAACAATCAGGGCTTTGAATTGATGCCATTCTTGTTGTTAGTTAACCCCCTTTTTAATCCAATAAACCCCTCCTTCTACCTTGTTACTACCCTCCTTTTCATACTTTTTGGTGGAAAAGTCACTCAAGAGACTATAAGGTAAATTTGTTGTTATTTTTTTTACTTTTCAATTGTTTTTAGTGAATTAGAGGGCATAAGATTTTATTTGCTACTAATGGGAGTTTTGTTGGCTAGGTCTCGCAACCTATATAGAGATCTAGTAACCCACCTCCATGATTATCATGTTTGGATGCCTCTAGAGAAAAAATCATGACATGGGTTTTCCTCCTAGACCCTTCAAGATGCTTCCATGTCCATCAAAGAAATTCTAGGTTGAACAATGCAAGTGTTGTTTGTTGGTCACTCCCATGGCCAATGGTTCCAAGTATGGTGCATTCAACAAGAAAAATTGAGCTACGAAAAAGGCTTGCCTAATATAGTACCATTCCTCTAGATTGAGATCTCAACTCATTTTTTTGGTCTAAAATTATCAAGGAATCCACCATATTACCCACCTTTTCTTTATTGTGTTATGTCTCATTGTTTCCAATGCACAAAATAGGGAATTCAAAATATCCACCTATTCATCATATTCTACACTATAAAGCTACATCTCGTCGAAACAATAGTTTTACGTGATCGATAATATTTAAAGCGTTATTTTTGTAAAGTTGTAGCTTGTTCTTAGTTTCCATATAGATTTGATTGCTAAGGAAACATTGGTTGCAAATAATCTATATATGAAACATAATTTAATACAAAGTATTATGTTGGTGCTTCTAAAAATAATTTGTGGTGTGGATTGTTTGTGATTATGTATACCTTTGGTAGCATGATGTCAGTTGGGAGGTCCCACCAACTCATCCCATCATGCCTTTTCATTTCTCCATAGCATAGCTTAGCATAACTATAGTTCAGTTCTTTGAATTCACAGACATGATATTCATCACTCTGTTCATTATTATTTTTCTTGTTTATGGTTTGTTGCTTATTTGCAGAGGTGAGATATCTCACTAAAGGGATGAGAGACACATCATAAATATTTTTTTGTTGCATGAAAACTTTGTTAAATCACAATGAAAGAACTACAACTTTTCATGTGAAGAGGCCCTATGTTAACAACCCAGTGATCAAACATCTCATAGGTTTAATTGATTATTTGTCTTTACATGTATGCCCTTCCTTTGATAGCAACTCCGGTAGGCTAATTTCCACTAAATATTGGGCTCAAGACTCATTTTGTAAAGAGATAGGAAGATAGAGGAATATGACTGAGTGAAAGACTATCTCCTCTACCTAACAAAACCTTTCTCAAAGTTTCCATCCAGTGAACAAGACCTTTGCAACATTTTTTTTAGCTATTTGGTATTTGAAGCATTATTACATTATGTGGCATAGGTTAGAATTCCCATCAATGCCATGAAATTTGTACATATGGTGTTCGTATCTCATAGGCATATGCCTTGGATTGATAATTTAATGTCCAAGATTTAATCCAATTAAATTGGTTGAGATTTTTTGCATTGTTGATGGAGAGATATTGAAAGAGATTAGGCATCTATGGCCTAATTTTATTATCTATTTTAGATTTTAAAATTTTTGTGTATTTGTTTTCCTTTTTTCTCTTTCAATACTAGCATTTTATATCCAATTATATAGCGATAATAAGATGAAAAAAATACCTCACTTCAGAATTCTTTGAATTGTAACATATTGATGCATTCACTTTAGTGAGTCTACTATCTCTTTGATTCTAAAGAAATGCTAAAACTATATGAATAAGACCAGAGATAATAGGAATTTAAATGGAAATATAGAATAGTTATTTTAAATAAAAACAACCCTTCAAAAACTAACTTTCTGGTTGGAAGATCTATAAGAGGAAGGAAAGCAAGTAAGATTCCAGTGATCAACCCAAATCCTATGGCAGGTAGATTAAGAGATAAAAGGTTTTAAATCACAAAGCTCATGAGCTTTCAAGCTAAACCTATAGTGGAAGAAAAACTAACAAGAAAGCTAGGTTAGCATCCAAAACAAGATGTGGATTTCAACCCACTTAAGGACCTAGAAACTACACCACCAAAGGCTAAGTATAGCTTGCTTAAAGGAAAAAATATCGTAGAAGATGAAGGTGAAGTGTATATTAATGAATAGGTTGAAACACATTCAATAAATGAAGAGGATGTAAATTTTGGGTTTCCAATTGTAGACATTAATATAGTTGTGCAAATGAAGAATATCCCTCGATCAATTTTACCACATTTTCATGGTATGATTACTGAAGATTCAAACACATTTGTTTTTGAGTTTGACATATTATGCCATAGTTATGATTATTCAAATGATGCAAAAAAACTTAAATTATTTCTCACCACCTTCAAAAAATCAACCTTGCATTGGTTCATGGGGATGGGAGTAAATATAATTCAAACATGGGATTAAATGCATAAAACCTTTCTCAAGAAATACCAAGAATATTATAAAGGATAGATATTTTAGAAAATAAAATTTTAAAATGACATAAAAAGAAAGAAAGTCTAGAGGACTACCTTGAAATATTTTTTTTACAATCTCCAAAAATATAGAAAAACAAACTTGATCAAGATACTATTAGGACCATAATTTAAGAGGTGTTTTGGATGAGTTTATTAATCTTCTTAATTTTAAGGGAGTTGGAGATGTTTCACAACTAAATTTTTCATAAATCAGTGAGCTTTGTAGGAGACACTCTAGAAGTCAAGCTGGGTTTGGTAAGGAATTAGAGATACCTTTTCTAAACTTACCAAATCTACAATAGGTGGTGTGACTAAGGATGTAATAGGACATTTGCTAGAAAGTTTTCAAATTGATCTTTCTAGAACTCATAGTATGAAATTAGATACCTTACAAATTAAAAAGAAACAATAAGATGAAAATTTAACTCTTTCTATTTTTTGTCCTAAATATAGAAAGAAACACCCCCTTAGAGAATGTCATCTAGATAGTATTGAGATTTTTCCTATTTGTTTAGGAGAAAATTAAATGGATCAATGCCCCTCTTTACCTAATTTAAAGGCAATTTATCAAGGATCGAATCAAGCAATAGAAAAATTGTGTACAATGGCACCAAGAAGACCCTAGAATTCAAGAACCTTAGGTATACCTTCATATCCTGCATCTGAATTTACTTTTTATTATTGTCAAAAAATTCACAACACTTTTTTAATTCTAATATGCCTTGGAAAATATGTCCTCCGCAGAAAGTCCAATGTCATACTTGGAAATAAGGATGGAAAGGACCTAGCTATGGAAACATGCATTCTTGTCAATATCC
Organism: Pinus taeda; assembly: GCA_000404065.3. Classification (NCBI taxonomy): domain Eukaryota; kingdom Viridiplantae; phylum Streptophyta; class Pinopsida; order Pinales; family Pinaceae; genus Pinus; species Pinus taeda. Next base: position 123,483 of record APFE031726340.1, on the reverse strand, counting down.
TATGCAACCACAACAATAATACCCCACATAATATCCACAATAAACATATCCTTAAAATATCAACAAGCATTCCCCACAAAAGCACAAATTTAGCAAATGGTACCACTCTAGTCAATACAACTTCCATAGTTTGAACAATTACAACTACCACCTACTCAACCTTGTAAACCAACCCAATTACCTTCATAGCCAATTCCTAACCCAAATAATAAAGTAACTCAACTTGTTTTCAATATTGACTTACAATCTTTTCCCACTTATTTGATCACCCTAATAGAACTACAAGATGCACATTTAAAGTTAGAAAGGGTGATTAACAAAATTTCCCCTGTAATTATTGAATAACAATTTAAAGGTAGACCTTAGAACAAATACATAATAATATTATAATAGAGTATACCCCTTCAACTTCAGAACTTCTCTAGTCATCCAATTTACCCCCCTATTCAAAGAGGTTAAGCTTGGAAAAACCCATTGTCCACTTTGAATGTGATTTGGTTATATAATTGAAGAATGTATACATCAAATTTCCCTTGTTACAAGTGATTTAGGACATCCTGATATATGTCAATGCCATTAGGGAACTTTTCCTAAAGAAACCAGGAAGGAAGAAAATGGAACTAAAAGCTATTCAGTGCATTGTAAATTCAACCTAGATTATGTTGGATGAATATTCATAGGAAAATATATAGATCTTGGGAGGCCAATTGTTTCAGTCCATATTAACGGAACCCTTGTCCCAAATGTTTTAATTGATTGAGAACAAGTAGTAACCATAATGAAAAAACAAAACATGGAACAAATACAAACACTTAATATATGTCCTACACCCATTGTCCTAGAACTAGCAAATCAACTAAGATCAAACTTGAGGGTGTATTGGATTACATCATTGTCTCCTCAAAATATTGGGAACACATTATTATATTTATGGGGTTACAACCTAAAATTTCTTCAAGATGGCATCCTTTGATCTAAAGAAGACCATGGTTAGCTACTGCAACTGCATTTGTTGGTTGTCGATCTAGAAACATATTTATCTCATATGGTGATTTCATGAAAAATGTGACTTTGTATCCTTCTATTAAAACCACCCACGAAGACACTTTATGGCTTGATAATACCAATAGTTATGAGGAAAATATTTAACCCATCCATACATTTTATCAAATTGTGCAATTCAATGAATTCACTGAAGAAACCTGGTATCCAAAATTTTCTTGCTAATTTAAAGTCTTTATAGAATCATAATTCTTTTGATCATATCTTTAGTATTAATTTTGAAGAAAATTTCGATCCAATTAATCCATGATCACTGTAGATTGTTGTATCAACTATCAACATTTCAAAATCTTGTACTATTCCTATTGAAATCAATTGAGACAAAACCTTACATATAGATTCTCAACTTAATTAGTCTCAACAAGAAAACTTAATTAAAATGCTAGAAAAACACAATAATCCATTTTATTGGAACTATCATGACATGAAAGGCATATTTCCTGACACATACACATCTTATCTACACTCAGGAAGATGCTTAACCCATTGTTGGCCCTCATATTTGGTCTATTTTTGCTTAAGGAAACTTACTTAATATTTATATTTTCCATCCATTTTCCACCACATCCATCTCATTTTGATGTATTTTATGCATAATCCAGTGTTTAATTTTAATTTTTCAATTTCTAGAAGTTCTTATGAAAATTGAGTTTCAAGTGCAATTTTGGACTGAATCGGAAATTCCCGTAATACCTATGTGGATGACATATTTGCAGGACACTTGAGCTCGAGCTGGATGTATGAATGGAAAGCTTGGGAACTAGGACTGAGCTAACTCTACTTGGTTCGGTCATAACAAGCTTTATTAAGCCCGGTCAAGGCTGGTCAAACATGACTAGTCACTAGAAAATCCCTAGGAAATAGGGCAATTTTGAGATTTTATGGGATTGACCATATTTCTTGGGATGAATTGGATGAGTTCGACTTAGATAGGTGGATATGAGTAGATATGAGTGTTAGAAATAATATAGATCAGTTTGTTTCACAAAACCTCTATTTAAAGCCAAGAATTTGATGGCTTATTAATGTAATTTATATATAACTTTTGTATAGTTTTATGCTGAGACACTTTGGAGTTTGAAGCTAATTTGAAGAACTTGTCTCATTTCAATTTGTTTTTCATGCTTGGTTGATTTAATGAAGTTGTTGTAGCTAAGATTTCTTCAAGTGTGCAAGGCAAGGGTGGAGGGCCCCCACACCAAGCTAAGTGCACTTCTTGGTTCAATTTTCATAGTTTTCATAGACTAGTTTTTGTTTCAAATGTATTTAGATGTGTGATGATTGCTGAATGAATATTGGTTTAATTCTAATCTAAATATGAAGGGAGACACAGGAATTTAAGTTAAATTCCCCTTCTATTAGATCTTGAACTAAAACTAAATTTCATTCTCCATTTCTTATTTGAAGTTATTTCTGCATTTCTAGTTTGAAGCAATGGTGATTGTGATATAGTAGGATTGTGAAGGACAATCTAGACCTCCTTAGTTAGGAGCCTATTCTTTTACATCTTATGCATCATAAACCATTGTTAATTAATGCTCTTAGATCCATCTTCATGAAAGTAGTATTGTAGGGAAGGACAACCTGGTTCTCCTAAGTTAGGAGCCTCTTCCCTCATCTACATAAATGAATTAGAAATTGTTAAAATAGGTTTATATTTGTAAGATGTACTTCTTTAAATCTTCAAATTTTATCTTCTAAACTTGATTATATCTGATGTCCATATACTGTGGATTTTCCTCCAAGTTTTACAAACCCGGATTGATAATTAAATACTTGTGTTAATTTATGTTAATAAATTGGCCCAACATTTTGGCGTCGTTGTTGGGGAGGCAATTATCAGCATAGTCAAATAGAATATCAACAAAAACACTAAAAATTTAGTTAGTATACATTTCTCTTAGTTATGTTTGTTTATGCCTAGAAATAGAGATCCTAAAATTAGATTCCCAGAACAAAACTCCCAACAACAAAAAAATAAAATAAAAAAACTACAAAATCCATTTTCAACAACAAGATCTAAAAAATGATGTTAAAGAATAGGCTACAACACTACTCCATTCTTCAACATTCTTTCTCATCAAATCTTTATGATTAAATAAATTTTCATGTCCAAACATTCATTAAAGTGTATTTTTCAAATTTGGATATGAGCTTACTTATGATCTTGTTACGAAAATGGATGCACTGGAAATTCTCTTCTACTTGAGTGAATTATTTTTCTAAAATAGAATAGGATAGAATAGAATAAATAAAAAATTCCAATGAATTCACAATAAGACTTCCATAATAAATTTGTTTCAAACTATTTCTTCAAATCATTGTTCAATATTCATTTGAAGGAATACATGGCAAAATGCAGTAAGAGCAAGCCTATTTTGGGTAACCATATAGGATCATTCTGAAATCATGGTTTTTTTACATATCTCTTGAAATGTAGTTTTGGAACCCATTTTGAAGTTCTCAATTTATATCACAAATAAGAATGTGATCAAAATCAAAACTAGGTCTCAAGTGAAATGTTGAGGACAGAGTTAGTACAACCTATATTTAAGGTGTCTAATGGAAACATTTTTATTTGAAATTCATAGGTAAGATAGCCCTTGGAATATAGTTTCCAAATCAATTTTAATAAATTCAATCGGGTATCACATGAAAAAGTTATTCTTCAAATACTAACTGCTTGTCCAAAAATCTGCATGGTGACAATTCTAGGGCTTGACTGTTCATTGGCATATTTGACATACAAAATAATTTTCTTTTCAAAACCTGTTTATATGGGAGACATATATTAAAGTCTAGGTTAAGACACAATTTGAATCATCTCATTTGGAGGTGAAATGAAAAAGTTATGCCACATTTAGTGACTGCATGTCTTCAAAGCAGTATAGTAAAACTCTGCCTCCTAGGTCTGTTCATCACCAATTTTGTGATATCAAGCATAAGAATTTTTACAACCTGTTTCTACTGGAAAGATAAAAATGAATCTACTTTAATCTCCAAGTGTAATCACATTTATCCTATCTTTATCGAAGAAGTTACACTTCAAATAGTGACTATTGGTCTAGTTAAAAATTAACAAGCAGCTCTATCAAACATGGCACTCCTTATAATTTTTACCATATCATTTTAAACAATTTTGAAAACATGTTTATACTAGAGGTATCCATATGAATTCACTTCAACTTAGCTCTGGAATCACTCTAATAGGATATCAAACAAATATTTTGTAAACAAAATACCACCAGGAGGTCTAGGCTGGCCACCATTCCTCAAGGGGTAAATAAATGCATTATGTTTGTCTATCATATTTGGACTTGTTTTCTAAGAAATGATTGTAATGATTTACATATATATTGGAAGAAGAGAGACTGTACACCTCTCTTCCTCCATCATCTAATGTTGTATTGCAGGCAAGTGCTATGTTTTTGCAGGTCATAGGAAGAATGAAGGAGTGAATTCCATGGATGAAGTAATTTTCAAAGTCAAATTCATATTCTAGAATATGAATACAAATGTTTAAGTCAAAGAAAAGTGAAAATTCACTTGATATTGAGTTCATCCAATGAAACTCAAACTCTTGAAGCTTGCTCTTAGATGTTGACCAACAACACCAACAAACCCTACAACATGATCGAGATCAAGGAAAAAAGACATGAAGATAATCATTAGAAGAAGCAGTCAAGTTCAGTACCATGTCAAGTCACATCAATCTCCAAAGAAGCCTTTCATAAGCCATATTGTTCATGATTTCATCCATCATCCATATTGTATGCTCTGTGATCTATTACCCATCCATTTACTACTATCTCATGATTTCAATATAACCTATTTCCATAAGCTTTTCATACTTCCCTACTCCATTACACCCCACCTCCATCTAAAAAAGAAAAAAGAAAAAATAGAAAAAGATCAAAAATAATAAAGGAGTTTGGTTGTGAAAATCCACGAAAGTGGCACAATACAAACTCGAATTCATATAGGAAAACCAACTTGTTTGGCCAATATGAATTCTCTATTTTGTTTTACCATTTCTTCAGTTTGAGTTTGCAGGAATCATCCACCAGAATAAATAAGACTTGGGGACAAGTCTCCCCATCAGCAAGGGGGGGAAGATTCGCAAAAAGAAACTTAATTATGCAGTCGAATTGACGACGGAACTTGTATTCTTGGCAGTTGGGACCTGAAATGTTAGAAAAAAACATGTATATATTGCATAAAAATGTACATGACATAAGGGACCTGAGTTATTATGAGTCAATTGCAGAGGGACCTGAACGACATTGACAATCAATGGACTAGAATCAATGAAGAATGTAGAACAGGAAGCATAAATAAGCTCTATGTTTCTATCTGTCTACGATATTCGAACAAGACAACTTCATCCGATATTGTTAAAGAACAACAGCATTCATCCAATACTATCAGGGAAGTACAAGTATAGTAAGTACACAATTTTGCTCTTGTAAATTCAAATTTTTGTAGAAATTTTTAGACTTTGTTAAAATTGAATTAATACCTGAATGCATATTCTATATTCATTACATTTTCCTCACCCTATACCCATTATCTTATACCTAATCCTATATTTATATTTCATATTTATTCCATAACCCTTATATTCTACATTCCCTTCATATATTTCATATTCATTTCATAACCCTAAGCATTTTTCCATAAAGCAAAAGGATCAAAATGAGGATTTAATAAGTCAAAATCTGCACAACCATAGCAAACATTAGTACTATGGAGATAATTTTAAACATGACCTAAATGGTCATTTTAAAATTAAGAGATATATTGAAATACATATGGAACATCAAGCAAACAAAATTGAAATGATTAAACCTTATCATCGCATAAGGATATGATGCAATAAGGTGAAGTTATAATGGCAAATGGAATACGATATGATGGCAAATCTTATGGAAATATGCAACGATATCAAGCATATGGTAATACAACAAAAGGTAAGGTTATTATCATTTCAATAAATAGCAAACATGCGCATTATGGAAGCCATTAAATCGAAATGATTTATGAGTGTATGGTTCATATAATGGAAATAAAATGGAAAGTGAAGAATGATGAATATAAGCAACTGTGGGTAGTGCTAAAAGTGAAAAATGAAATCATGAATCATGCAATCGACGTAGCAACAAAGTAATACATATGATAGTCAAAGGTTTTGCGCATGGTATCTGATCAAATTACAACAGCATTAACATCACGGTCAAAGTTTCAAAGGAGAAGTCTGTAGTTTTGCAACTAAGAGAATTATGCAGTTTGGAACCCTGAGAGCTATAGGAAAAATATGGAGCTATAGTGAAACATTCCCAACTGTGAAAATTGCTCTAACTTGAAGAAAAATGATAGCTTAACACAGAGTTGCTGTGAGGTTGTAAAAAATAACACAGAGCTACAACTACGTAGAACCATAACACAATCTCTCAGCTATTGAAGCCGTTAAAAAAAAAAAGGCCTGTACACCATGGATCCAGAGAACGTAGCCATAGGGAGGACGCAACAATGGCAGCTACAGGTACGTAAGACAGAAGATGACTTGGAGAGGTAAAAAATGTAAAACTACATTTTAAAAAACTCTGTAATGTTATTTTCCATAATTGAGCCTTTCACCGTGTGAAAAGAAGCTGGAGCCATAAAAAAAAAACGCAAAGAGAAATGCTAAGAAGATAAAAAAGCAGAGAAAAGCAAGGCACCGAAGTTGGAGCCATAAAAAATGTAGAGAGAAATGCTAAGAAGAAAAAAAACTAAGCTAAGTAAGGCAACATAGAAATAAAGGTGGAAATTGTGGAGAAATAAGGCGGTTATACATAAGATTTAATGTTGAGTTGAATCCCATGGATTGCACAGGAAAATCAAGTAAGGATTAATTCCGGATTTTGCTGAGTTTTGAATGAATTTAGAGGATAAAAATAGTTGAGTCCGTGTAGAGATAAGTAGGTAAATAGCACCAGTTGGTTGCCCGGAATCTCATGGGAAATTTCAGGGTAGGACGAGATTTGATTTGCTTCTATTTTGAAAAGGATCACAGAGATAAAGTCGAGATTACAATCACCAATTTTTTTTGTAAGCACTGCTTGTCATGTAAACGTTTACATATATGTTTATGCCACCAGTCAGCACGCTAAGGCGTTGAAACGAAGGTGAGGAAATATCAAGATTTATCGCGGAGATATGGACTGTTTGTTATTTATTTAAAAATCTATGCCACCAGTTAGAAAATAAGAATTTTTAATAGTGGAAAACGATCTGTAACGCAGGGTAATGGGGCCAAGAAACAAGGGAATCACGCCACTTCTTTAACAACAGTCAGGTATATTTTATAAAATTGCCAAGTTTTCATCTAAAATGCAGTGTTCACATACTGAAATTGATTGTTTGCACGATGACATGGCTTCAGATTAATTGCACAGTGAGTTTGCTTGCACAAATAATGCACGAGGAACTAGCTTCATGTTAATGAATGGGTTGCTAACTGAGAGATGGAGGAAATCAAAATAAATCATCGCTGATAGATCTCGGTTCTCCATGAAATAAAATGTTTATTATAGTTTGACTGTATGCCGAAGTAATGAATGAAAAGTTTGAGTAAAGTTTTGAAAACATGTAGTTTGCTGAGCCAAAAACTACACCTATCCATGCATTTTTATGATCAGACAATGTGATAAAAGACCAAGTTTCAGTTTGATTTCATAATGGAAATGATCAACGAAAATAGTGTACAGGGTTCATAATGAGAAAAGCAATTTGTTGATTATAAGCAATGAAGAGTTGTATATTGGTTATTGCATGTTGATTTTATAAATAATAAGGTATGAGTGCACATGCAATGGCTTCAATTCAACAATCAAAAAAATGAAGAAGCGACTCTAGTTTGATGTCATAGGAATACGTTAAGAAAAATGAAAATCGAAAGGAGGAATTATGACATGATTTCGTTTTTTTGTATATTTCTTTTCCAAAACAGAGTTCATTTTCTTTCTTACAGAAGTGTGTATAAAGATGGATATTTGGTTTGCCTGAACAAAGCAGAGTGTTGACAAACAAGGACAATATTGCGGCAAAGACAAAGACAAAGGAGTTTTTTTTAGTTTGTTAATTTTGATGAAACAGAGGATAGAATATAAGACATAGATTAATGAAAACATGTTTATTATGTTTTTATAATCGTTCTATATCAAAACTTTGTGTTTGAGGATTGGTTTCATCTCTTTGTCAAGGGCATCAGAAAAGAGGAAAGCAAGATACTGGAGAAGCATTTGAAGAGAAAAAAATTGATTTCAAATTGAATGATCATTCAATCTCAGAAATGCATTTCAATTTTAAGAAGCTACTATTTTTTATTGCTTTTTTTGGGCAAATGAAACTGAAATTTGAAAATGAAAACATGGGTTTTCTTCAGAAGAAGCCTAATTAGGCTCCACGTGGGCAGTTTTCTCAAATTCATTTCTATTTGGGATATTTTTATGGTTCTTTTGACCCATATTTTGTAGATTGCATGGGTAAACCAGTGGCTAAATTGAAAGTGAATGCCTAGACATAAAAAAATTTCGCTTCTTTTAGTGAGATGTAAGAGCAACTGGATATTGGATCCTTTGAGTAAAATTGTTGATATTGCTAATTTGAGAGGGACACGAATCCTGTATCAGAATGTATTGCAAAATTCAAGTTTAATTTGTTGTCTTCTCTGAAGCTGCTAATCTAGAATGACTTATTGATGTTTTATCATCAGAGGAGGAATAGTGTAAAGTTTTTGAATTTGTATGTTGATGGTGAAACCTCATCACACATCGGAGACATTCTTGTTCCCATCACTCCAGAATGCATAGCCCAAGCCATAATTTTTCCACTGATAGGTAAAGAATGTCATCTACAAGAAAAGAGAAGAAGTACATAAAGGCATAGATATCCTTTTACAGGTAGCTCAAGATAAAGCTTCATCTTCAAGGGATAGAGCCATAGGTACATCAGTAGATCATTCAACATATAGAAGTAAAAGGTCAAAAGGAAGAAACAAGCATGAGGACATGCTTGAAGATCAGCAAGGGGGAGATGTTGGCCCTCAGTTTTGGTCTATTTTTGCTTAAGGAAACTTACTTAATATTTATATTTTCCATCCATTTTCCATCACATCCATCTCATTTTTATGTATTTTATGCATATTCAGGTATTTAGTTTTAATTTTGCAATTTCTAGAAGTTTTTATGAAAATTGAGATTCAAGTGCAATTTTGGATTGAATCAGAAATTCCCGTAATAGCTATGTGGATGACATATTTGCAGGACACTTGGGCTCGAGATGGATGCATGAATGGAAATCTTGGGAACTAGGACTAAGTTAACTCCACTTGATTCGGTCATAACAAGCTTTATTAGGCCTGGTCAAGGCTGGTCAAACATGACTAGTCACCAGAAAATCCCTAGGAAATAGGGAAATTTTGAGATTTTATGGGATTGACCATATTTCTTGGGATGAATTGGATGAGTTTGACTTAAATAGGTGGATATGAGTAGATATGAGTGTTAGAGATAATATAGATCAGTTTGTTTCACAAAACCTCTATTTAAAGTCAAAAATTTGATGGCTTATTAATGTAATTTATATATAACTTTTGTATAGTTTTATGCTGAGACACTTTGGAGTTTGAAGCTAATTTGAAGAACTTGTATCATTTCAATTTGTTGTTCATGCTTAGTTGATTTACTAAAGTTTTTGTAGCTAAAATTTCTTCAAGTGTGCAAGGCAAGAGTGGAGGGCCCCCACACCAAGCTAAGTGCACTTCTTGGTTCAATTTTCATAGTTTTCATAGACTAGTTTTTGTTTCAAATGTATTTAGATGTGTGATGGTTGTTGAATGAATATTGGTTTAATTCTAATATACATATGAAGGGACACAAAGGAATTTAAGTTAAATTCCCCTTCTATTTGATCTTGAACTAAAACTGAATTTCATTCTCCATTTCTTATTTGAAGTTATTTCTGCATTTCTGGTTTGAAGCAATGGTGATTGTGATATAGTAGGATTGTGAATAAGGACAATCTGGACCTCCTTAGTTAGGAGCCTCTTCTTTTACATCTTCCGCATCATTAACCATTGTTAATTAGTGCTCTTAGATCCATCTTCATGAAAGTAGTATAGTAGGGAAGGACAACCTGGTTCTCCTAAGTTAGGAGCCTCTTCCCTCACATATTACATAAATGAATTAGAAATTGTTAAAATAGGTTTATATTTGTAATATGTACTTCTTTAAATCTTCAAATTTTATCTTCTAAACTTGATTATATCTGATGTCCATATACTGTGGATTCGCCTCCAAGTTTTACAAACTTGGATTGATAATTAAATACTTGTGTTAATTTATGTTAATAAATTAGCCCAACACCCATTACACAACTTCAAATATGCATCAACCTAGCCTTGAAATATATTGTTAAAGAAGAGTTGCAAAAGTTATTAGATGTTGATTTCATTTATCTGATTTTTTATAGATAGTGGGTTTCACCCCTGGTAATAGTTCATAAAAGAATGGTAAGTGGTGGATGTTACCGGGAATAGTGTCCACTCGGAGCTTCTATTCCCACTAAGACTGGTAGCTATCTTAGAAACAAACAAGTAAAGTCTACTTTCACTTTCCTTTATGAAAATAGATCAGAGTGGAACAAAGGACACCAACCTTAGACTTGTGCTTGGTTCCCTTGTTTGATTCCTCTCCTTCTTGATAGATCTTTGCCGCTTCTTCTTCATCTGCCTAGCTTCAAAGAGCACCTGTGGAATCAAAGCAACATACTATTATTGAAGAACATAGATCTATATTCATAAATAACACAGGACCAGATATGTGTTAACCATACAAATGCATATATAATCAAACATACAAGAATATGGAGGAAAACTTGAATAGATTTATTAATATCAAGAAAAGCAGGAGGATTACAACCATATGTTCTAATCCAGCATCATCCTCCCATAAGAAAGCCCTTCTTCAACTCAAGTAAAGCTTAGATCACCCAACACTATGAAGTTTCACCAGAAAACCAATAGCACTTCTCTACAATATACAAAATTCTAGCCTCTGGATCTCTGTGATGAGGGATCCATATATAGATGATTGTAGGGGGTGAGTCATCTTCTAGGGTTTTGATTAGTGTCCTCTCTCTAATATTTCTTGATTCCACTTGGAGACTGATGATCTCTTATTCATTCCTGGTCGAAAACAAAGAGGCAAGTGTCAGAGGGGAAGCTTCTGGAAGATTCCATGATCTTCCACCTTGCAAATTGTCCCTGCCATTTGTGCATTCTCGTCCATCGCACCTTACAGAAGGGCCATTCAGTATGCATCGCACCCTATACACTGGGAAGGTGATATGCATTGCACCCTCTACACTGGGTATTCAATATGGTCAAGTTTTGACCATTTTTGAGCAGTGTTTAGTGGAGAACTTCTAGGAGATGATGTAATCAGCTGACCTTGTTCCTTTAGGCAGTGAAGCAACATTTTTAGGGACTTAGGAGCCCTTAGTTTATGGACATTTATGATTGGGGTTACAGTGCCCAAAAATTTCTATAATAGTGGATTTGTACCAATTATAGAGAGCTTAATAAGGCCACTTTAAAATATTATTTCCTCCAAGATCAAATGTTGGAAACGATGGCTAGAAAAGGGTATTTTTATTTTCTTGATGGTTTTAGAGGTTATAACCAAATATAGATTGCACTCGAAAATTAGCTACATGCCAATGGAGTACGTTCACCTACAAAGTATTTCCCTTTAGGCTATGCAATGCTCCTACCACTTTTCAAAGACCAATGTTAGCCATCTTTTCTTATCTAATTCATGATTTCCTAGAAATCTATATAGATGATTATTCTATACATGGTGATTCTTTCCATGAAGCATTAGATAATTTAGAAAAGGTTTTGATTTGATTCCAAGTGAGTAACCATGCTTTGATTGATACTAAATGTTGTATGTTGTAGACTATAGGGATTGTTCTTGGTCATCTCATATATTGTGTAGGAATTTAGGTTGATCAAACAAAGAATGAAGTCATTTCAAACTACCCATTGCAAAATATCCAAAACATGTGAGAGGATTTTTAGGCCATGTTGGTTTTTTAGAAGATTCATAAAGAATTTTATAGTAATAACTACTCCTTTGTTTAAATTTTTTTAATAAGATACCAATTTTTCTTGGGATAAACACTACCAAACTACTTTTAAGAATTAAAAATATATATAGATACTATATATATATATATATATATATATATATATATATATATATATATATATATATATATATATATATATATATATATATATCTATATATATTATATATATTTCACTAAGGCACCCATCTTGATGGGACCAAATTAGTCTCTTTAATTCCATATTTTGACAGATGTGGCGGATACAACCATTCGATTATTTTTGGGACAGCAAAAAAATAAGTCATCTTATGTCATTTACTTGATTAGAAATAACTTAACACCTATTGAATTAAACTTTATGGTCACGGAAAAGGAATTTTCAGAAGTCGTGCATGCAATAAAAAATTTAGATATTATATCACTAGATACAATGTTTTCATCAACACCGATAAATATACCATAATATGTCCGATGAAAATACCTATAATTAATGGTATATTAACTAGGTGAATTGTGTTGTTGTAGGATTTTAACATTACTATTCTAGATAGACCTAGAAAACAAAATATGGAAAAAAATATATATTTATAGGATTCATAATAAAGGACAAGAATCTCTTGTAGATCATGATTTTCCTAACAAACATTTGTTTGTTGGTTTTTCAAACTCTCTTGATTTCTGGATGTGGTTAATTCTTCAAGTTACCACAACATTTCTCACATAGTGTGAAACTAAGGATCATTAGAATTTTTACCTTCTATATCTAGATTGGAGGATATCTATTTTCCATGGGACCTAATTTGATCATTAGAAAGTGTGTACAAGAGGATGAGATGTTGGATACAATAAAATCCTACCACGATGAACCATGTGGAGGGTACTTCAATGACAAGAAGATAACATACAAATTACTTCATTAAGGGAATTATTTGTCTACCCTCTTTAGGGACGCCAAAGAGTAATTTTGGAGATGTGATAATTGTTAATGAATGGGCCACCCAATATAATTCAACGAGATGCCTCTATAGCCACAAGTGCTCATTGAGCCTTTCGAAAAGTGGGTTCTAGATTTTCTGAGGCATATTTCTCCAGCATCAAAGAATAAAATATATATCTTTATTTATATTAATTATGTAACAAAATGGGTAGAAACTAAAGCTCTTTTTTGTGCTAATTAAAAACAAGTTGTAGATTTTCTATTTGAGGATTATTTTACTTGTTTTGGTGTAGAAATTGTAATAGATTATGGAACATAGTTCACATCAAAATTGGTACAAGTAATCGCTTAACAATATTAGATCCAGCACTAAAAATCGTATTCATGTAATCCATAGGCCAATGGGCAAGTGGAGTCTGCTAACAAGGTCCTTGAAGCAATTCTCACCGATATAGTGTAACTACACTGTAAATATTGGGCAGATCGGTTTCTTGAAGCACTTTGGGCTGATAGAACAACATGGAGGAATGTGATTTGGTTTACACCATATGAGAAAGTGTATGGAAAAAAAGTTCTTATGATATAATTCTAGGTGAAAATGTTTAATATTTTAGTTCATTTGGGTATGGAGGAATCACTATGTGACTTTTCTATACCTTCCTCCACTCCTTTATGACTATCATTTTGATTTTATACTTTGCTATCATCCTACCATATACCCACTCATACACATAATTTTAGTTCCAACTTTGCCACCTTACAAGTGTTACTATTAATGATATGAAAAAATCACTACTTCTCATAGTATGCATACATGCACAACCTCTCAATCATTCATTGTAATAATTCCCTCGTTGAATCACCCATCAATTTGCAATTAGTCCCTAATCTGCACCTTGTTTGACCACATTCTAAAGACCCTAAGTCCCTTGCTATCAGTAATGAATTGATGAGAGACAAAGTAGCTTGTGTTAAAATTATCCAGCGTGAAACAAAATATTTACGAAAGAGATATGTTTTCTGAGAGAGGAAACATTAAAATATAACCAACAACAATCATAACATGCAAACATAACACCATGTTTACCCTAGGGAAACCCCTACTCGAAGGAAAATCCCAGCTAATGGAATTTCGTTAGTCCTTTGGCCAAAACCCATCCAAGTTGGTCAAGTGAGCCTTCACTACTCACCTCCCTGGCCCCATTACAATAGAGTTCCTCCTAGCCATTTAAAGGCTCCATTACATGAATTCCACAGTTAAAAAACCATGGGCCCAAAACTGTAGGTTTTAACCCTATAAAGAAATTACCTGCGGAGGAATTCTAAAAGCATAAATAAATAATGATGAGAATATAAAACAAATACACATAGATTTCTCCTAGATCCCAAAATCAGGACTACTAGATTGATTTTTCATTATATTCCTCTTAATTTTACAATACATATATATACATGTCGAAGCATTCATAAACACCAATCCATTAACCTTGGATTAGAACATAATCATAGTTCCCTTGACTGGATCTACAAAATACCATGGACAGAAAGCCATTATTCCAAAATCATGTGTGAAACCCATGCACAAAACTATAGGTAGGTCTACCCACATAATATAGGGTCCAAAATTGTTTTCCTGGGGCGTTGTCCCAAACCTCCATGCCTACGAACATGGGGGATTATCACTCCTCCTATGACCCCTCATGTGTACAACTAATCATGAAAATAATATAACACACACACAACATTCTCTCACTTGTTGTTTTCTTTTCCACATTAGGGGTCATAGGACAGCTTAGTCATTGGTCCATCGATACAATGCCCATTGTTTCTCTACACCAAGATAACTTCCCATTTCTCATAGACTTTGTCAATGAATCTGCAGCATTCTTAAAAGTGTCTACCTTTACTAGTAACACCTTTTTGTCCTCAACCATATCCCTCACAAAGTGATAATGAACATTAATGTGCTTTGCGTTTAACTGATAAGAAGGGTTGTTTGCCAAGAAAATTACACTTTGACTATCACAGTCTATCCTTATATCTCATTATACCAACCACATACTTGAACACAATATCTACAACCAAATTGCTTCCTTGCTTGTATGAGTGGTTGCCATTTATTCAGCCTATGTAGTTGAAAGAGCTGTTATAGACTATCATTTTATCATCCAACTAACTACACCTCCATACAGGTTAAACACATACCCACTTGTATATCTTCTCTGATCCAGATCTCTAGCCCAATCTACATCAACAAAGGAATGAATGTATAAAACTGTGTTCAATCTCAGTCTTCCTTGGTAGCACATACCTTAATCACTAGTGCCATGCAAATACCTGAAAAATCACTTCAGTGTTTTCCAATGCTCCTTCCTTGGTTTTGACATAAACCATATTAATACTCCCACTACATGTGCAATGTCTAGTCTAGTACATACCATTGCATACATGAGGCTACCGACTGCACTTGTGTATGGAATATGAGACATGTCGTCTTCCTCTTCTTGTGTGTTGGAACATCGTTCAGCAAATAAATTTACACCTACAAGAATAAGATCCTTCACCAGTTTACTATCATGCATATTAAACATCTACAATATTGTTTCAACATACTTCCTCTAGTTTAACCAATGCTTCCTCTTTGCCCGATCTCGTTTAATTTCCATGCTGAACATATAGCTTGCAGCACCAAGATCCTTCATGTCGAATTTGTAGGACAATTGGTGTTGGGTATGGAGCTTGATTATCTTATTGATTCAGAGGTATCACCACATTGGATCCCAGTTCGTAATGGGGAGACAACACCACTAAGGGGGTCTGGGGGGGTGACGATGATTTTCAGAGCCCCCCCTGGAGGGGTTTGGGGGCAGTGGCCCTGAAACTAAAAATAGATGTAGAATTTCCTTGTAGAATGTTGTAATTTTGTAGTCAATCTGGGTCGTTCATTAGGCGGAGATTTGATGGTAGAAGTTATGTTTAATTTAGGGTTTTTTTCCTTAGAAGGAAACCCCTTGCTATATATGACATAATTGTATTGCGTCTATGTATATGTGTGTATTATGAGTGAGAAAGAGAGAGGATATTGTGTGAGAGCGAAGAGGAAATTACAGTGGATTTGTTGTAGGTTGTATCTCTTCATTTTGTTGGATAATATAAAAAGAATGACTAGTTGTTTCTCCATGGATGTAGCACAAATTGGGTGAACCACGTATATCTATGTCTCTCTTGTTTTATGTGTTTTCTGTGTTTGTGTTTTTGAAATATTTTATGTGTTCCATTGCTCTATAATATATCATTTTCTAACAATTGGTGTCAGAGTTGAAGGTCTATTTGGCTAATAAACTCGCACGAGAGCAGGGTGTTGGGTAAAATTAATTGCTTAATAAATAAATAAAACAACTAATCACCTAGACATTAATTATCAACCCGAGGATCATCTTTTTATTTCAAGGCAATCGACAAAATATATGCATAACAATACCAATAGCTAACACTAGTTCTATATGATTGTGTTTTATACTATCAAGATCATTTAACAAAAAATAAAATGTAAGACTTGAATAACAATAGTAATTTAAAAAGCAGAAAGTAAATGATAGGAAAATAATTATGCTAATCACATGATTTGAATCAATACTAAATTAAACCACACATTGTTGAAATGGAAATTTAATCTATTGCACCCAACATAATTCAAATGCGAATCTACAACAATAAGTTAAATGAAATCTAGAAATTGGATGGAATAACAAATCTGGAAAATGCAACAACTTAACAAATTACTAGAATAAAAGGAAATTTACTTTAAAGAACAACAATTGAAATTCAAAGAAACAAGCACACAACTAAACTACTATAGATGTTCAAGGCAACACCTCGTCCAAGGTAGTGGGCCCAACTGCCCAAGATTCAGTTCCGCCTTGAGAAATAACTCAGATCAGATTACAAATAATGGATATATAACTTCAATGGATAACTTCCTTCATTAAAACATATGAGAGAAATAATTATAGCATAATGAAGCTCTTAGATTTGCCTCAAATTCCACAATTGTTCATCCTCTCATCTCTTATCTCTTCTCCTACATCTTATCTAACAATTGTCCATCTCATATCTCCTAATTATCCTTCAATTATCCCCCCAATTACCCTCTAATTCTCCTCTTATTCTCTTATTTTCCTCCTCTCTTTGATCTCTGTTTTCATTTAAATACATAGAGAGCAAAGGGAGGTTACAACAAAGTTGATTACAAATTGATTTCCATTACAAATTTGGATTGTACAAAACAAATTGATCAACAAGATCATATTTGAAAGATCTTTCCATCTACATTCAGCAGGAACAAGTCAAATTTGGCACTGCAATTAGAAGAATTTGGAAAACGACTACAACAATAAATCTCAGAAAATCGTCTTCGAAGAACCTTATATTTCTCTTAATACAGACCAAATTTTGGAAAACTTCTTATTACAAAACTAACTCAATCTACTTTGGACAAAAACCATGTTTCAGATTTTCTATGTTCTCCTCCATTTGTCCAAAACGTCCAATAAAAAATTGTCACTTCTTATTCCAGTGAATTTCTAAGTTGGGATATTTAATTATGAGCCAGAGATCAAATTTGCAATCTGGAAAAGATCTTGGATGCTAAAATCATAAGTGATGTTACAACAAAATCATTAATAAACCATCATTGGTAAAATCATGCATAATAATCATAAATTTATTAAAAATAAAAGAGAAAAATAGTATTTATCCATAAGAACATAAATATTTATAAAATGGAATTATATGATAAATTACAATAAATGACGTCATAAATAATGGTAGAAATGGATAAAATAGACGTTAAAAAGTGATATTAATAATGAAAAATTAGTGGCCCAACATACCCCCAAACTCAATATGTTGCATATCCTCATGCAATCCAAAGCCTTTGTATTAACCAAGATATGATACAAAAATGTTCATCCCAACTCATGAAATTGATGGAACAAATGAGTTCTTCTTCAAAGAATGAATATTTAATTTTAGCAATGTTGATGAAGGCATAACAATTTTCACAATGACTTTCAACTATATGTATATGAAGTTGCAGCAAAATATGTTATAAGTAATAACGAACTTCATTAACCATTTTCTCAAAAACTACAAATCAGATCGTTTTGATGCACGGATCATGAGATATAAGCAAAATGGATGTAGGTGACAATGCATGATTTCTGAAATTTTACAAACTAATTTAACTTGAAATTTTCTGGGTTTGTGTATTTTAATGATACCTCTTTATTGTCCAAAAATCACAAAAATTCAGTTCATAGTTTTAAAGGTATAGGCAAATCAATTTCTGCACTGTATAAAAATGAAATTTTATGCCTTACATTAGAAAGAAAGTAGAAAACATCCATCATGTGTAGAAATTCCTCCCCCAAACTGGAGAATTAGCATTCCCTCTTGCAATGTTAGAAAACATATTGAGGTGGTTGCTATAATTGTGGTTGAAATCTATGCTTAATGTAAAACAACATGGAATAAGAGAGGTGTTGAGAATGAATAAGGAGATCGATGGATGATGGCATGATCATAATAAATAAATGAAGGAAAGTAACACCCCCCTAAACTGAGAGCTTCTATGTCTTTGAAAAATGGGAAGTAGTAAAGATGTGGAATGAATGATGATAAATAATGCTTAATGGATTTTCGTGAAATTCTCCTAAACTTTTAATAAATTAGAAACTTATGCTATTTTGTCTCAAGTTTTATTTTCAGAAAAATGTGGAAAGACATGTATGGACTAACATTTGTTGAAGCTGATATAGTTTGAACTGATATTGAAAGTGATGAAAAAGGTGGAAGCCATGCAAGCACATCACGTCTGAACAATTGTTCGTGTTCGCAATTTGCCTGAGCCACTTCTGTTAATTGTAGTAGTGTGGGCTTGCTACGAATAGAGTTTTCCCCCATACTCGTTGTTCTCCTGTAAATAATTCACTATTCTGCATGCAATTTTCTTGAATCCACAGTTTTAGATTTGAACAACAACAGATAAGTCACATGCAAAAATTTCAATCAGAAAAAAAATAAATAAATAAATAAATAAACAAAAAACAAAAAAAAAAAACAAAACAACAACAACAACAACAACAACAACAAAAACATTGTATAAATGCAATAATAATATTTTCTCAAATCAGCAAGTTATGGCAGAGTTCAGTAATTATTACGCATGCTATCCCATAATGCATATCTTCCCCTCTCCAATTAGAAAAGGGCATCCATGACCATAAAACATAGAAAAAAAGGAAAGGATCATAAATGCAGTAGGAACATCAATCAAAGCAGCATAAATATGGCAAAAGCAATGAGGGCAGTACAAGTCAAAAGAGTTGAAATGCCCATAAAATAAAACATGGATTTAGATCATTATGTAAATAGATATTTACCTTAGGTGGAAAAATATGACGAAAGCATGAACAGTGATAAATATTAATGACTGTTGGTAAAGTGATTGGACAATAATGATATAATGCATATAAGATATAGTTTACCATGCATGTTGGCTAATTGAATTAGAAACGTTGTTCAAATGGAAAATTCTCCTTTAAAAACAAATCCATAGGTGGTAATAGGGTAGAGAGTATTTGGCAGTGTAACATAATATTTCAATACCACAAGCAAAGCCATTACTGCCAACAGGCATTCATAGCCTCGACAAGGTTGCTTTTTAACCCCAAAAATGAGCTAGAGTCCTCCATTTAGTATTTAGATGGTTTTCTATTTTTTATTGCTATAAAGAGACCAATATGTTGGCATGGTAAGTAGATAATCATAGTGCCATTCACTAGGATATAACAAAGTAATCAGGTTGGCTCGTGATGAGACCCCTTGTCCTTCTGATGGCTTTACCTATCAAGAAGGTCATTATCTTGGTGTAGTGGCTATAATGGCATGTCACCTGTTACACCCTTATGATCATGGTAGGTTGGCTCATGATGAGACCCCTTATCCTCTTTAAGACAGTGCTTGTTACTTTTTCATATTTTTATATTTTAATGCTTTTATTGTAAAGAGAGGGAGGTTCATTTACATCTTAAGAGTCAAAGATGGCGTAAAAAAAAATGCCATTGAAAGTTATGCTTTCCCTCCCATATCATCATATCAAAGGGATTTATCCATTTGAAACTGTAAAAGATAAACTAGCATGGTATTAGAATAATAAATCATTTTATGATGTGTCCAAAGAGAATATATTCAACCAATGATTATATAGGTGCACCATGTCAGCTTCAGAATAAAGGTGACCATCAAAAGGTTTTATAAGTCATAATGGTATTAATATTATTGTTTTTCTTTATCTTAGGCACAAATCCAACTAGATGGCCTTTTTATTCAAAATATAAAAGAGAAAGAAAAATGGAAAAATGAATGACGGATGATGGAACAACAAAAAGAAATCACAGTTATTCATTCTACCGATTTAAACAATAAATACACAAAAAACAAATTTGGGGTTGTTCAATTGATTGAACTAACAATCGTTCAATCAATTGAACATCATACACTCAAAAAGTGTTGTTCAATTGATTAAACAACAATCGTTCAATTGATTGAATAATAAAATCGAAAAGAAAAAATGCAAAAGTTTTGTTCAATTGATTGAAAAACAATCGTTAAATCGTTTGAACAACAAAAGTCAAAAACACAAAAGTGTTGTTCAATCGATTGAATAACAATCATTCAATCGTTTGAACAACAAAAGTTAAAAAGTGTTGTTCAATCGATTGAACAACAAGAATTCAATCGTTTGAACAACAAAAATAAATAAATAAAAATGCAAAAGTGTTGTTCAATCGATTGAACAACAATCGTTCAATCGTTTGAACAACCAAAGTCAAAAACACAAAAGTGTTGTTCAATCGATTGAACAACAAGAATTCAATTGTTTGAACAACAAAAATAAATAAATAAAAATGCAAAAGTGTTGTTCAATTGATTGAACAACAATCGTTCAATCGTCTGAATAGCAAAAATCAAAAAACACAAAAGTGTTGTTCAACCGATTGAACAGAAATCGTTCGATCGTTTGAACAACAAAAATAAAACACACAAAAGTGTTGTTCAATTATTGAACAACAATCGTTCAATCATTTAAACAGCAAAAATAAAACACACAAAAGTGTTGTTCAATCAATTAAACAACAATAGTTCAATTGTTTTAACAACAAAAATAAAATACGCAAAAGTGTTGTTCAATCGATTGAACAACAATCATTCAATCATGTGAACAACAAAAATAAAACACGAAAAATTGTTGTTCAATTGATTGAACAACAATCGTTCAATCATTTGAACAACAAAAAGAAAACACGCAAAAGTGTTGTTCAATCGATTGAACAACACTTGTTTAATCATTTGAACAACAAAAATAAAACACGCAAAAGCGTTATTCAGTCGATTGAACCACAATCATTCAATCATTTGAATAACAAAAATAAAACACACAAAAGTGTTGTTCAATCGATTGAAAAACAATCATTCAATCGTTTGAACAACAAAATTAAAACACGCAAAAGTATTGTTCAATCGATTGAACAACAATCATTCAATCGTTTAAACAACAAAAATAAAACATGCAAAAGTGTTGTTCAATCGATTGAACAACAATCGCTCAATCGGTTGAACAACAAAAATAAAACATGCAAAAGTGTTGTTCAATAGATTGAACAACGTTCGTTCAATCGGTTGAAAAACAAAAATAAAACACGCAAAAGTGTTGTTCAATCAATTGAACAATAATCGTTCAATGGTTTGAACAACAAAAATAAAATATGCAAAAGTGTTATTCAATCAATTGAACAACAATCATTCAATCGTTTGAACAATAAAAATAAAAATGCAAAAGTTTTGTTCAATCGATTGAACAATAATCGTTCAATCGTTTTAACAGCAAAAATAAAACATGCAAAACTGTGGTTCAATCGATTGAACAACAATCATTCAATCATTTTAACAACAAAAATAAAACATGCAAAAGTGTTGTTCAATCAATTGAACAACAAAAATAAAATATGCAAAAATGTTGTTCAATCTATTGAATATCAATCGTTCAATCATTTGAACAACAAAAATAAAACATGCAAAAGCGTTGTTCAATCGATTGAACATCAATCGTTTAATCATTTGAACAGTAAAAATAAAACATGCAAAAGTGTCGTTCAATCGATTGAACATCAATATTTTAACCATTTGAACAACAAAAATAAAACACGCAAAAATGTTGTTCAATCGATTGAACAACAATCATTCAATCGTTTGAACAAAAAAAATAAAACACGCAAAAGTGTTGTTCAATCAAATTGAACAACAATCGTTCAATCGTTTGAGAAACAAAAATAAAACATGCAAAATTGTTGTTCAATTGATTGAACAACAATCGTTCAATCGTTTGAACAACAAAGATAAAAAACGAAAAAGTGTTGTTCAACCGATTGAACAACAATCGTTCAATCATTTGAACAACAAAAATAAAACACACAAAAGTGTTGTTCAATCGATTGAACAACAATCATTCAAACGATTGAACAACAAACACATAAAAAGTGTTGTTCAATCAATTGAACAACAACACGTACACAAAAATAAGTGTTGTTCAATTGATTGAACAACAATCGTTCAATCGATTGAGCAAACACACAAAAATAAGTGTTGTTTGATTGCCAACAGAGCGGAAATTACAACTTTGAAAGAAATAACACCTGAAACACAAAAAAATAAGAGAAATCAGAAAAGAAACAACACTTTATTTAAAAATAGTAAATAAATAATAAATTAAGTTGCAACAACTATGATATTATTTCCTAAGGGAATATCAATCTCTCAATGGAAAAAATGATCTCTTGGAAAAAAGTTTTGGCAGTAATGACATGAATCTTCAAATGGAAATCAATTCTCCATTTCTTCTGTTATGAATCCGTTAAGTAATTAATTAACATTTCTTTCAAGAATCGCTCATTCATATATTGACCTTCTTTATTCTCTTAAGGCCTGTAAAAAAGGAGTGCCTACCTGCAATAAAATGTTAAATCATGGGGAAAGAGAGTTGATCGGGCTCCCTAATCCAAGAATTATGCAAAAAATAACAAGTAGTTACTCTATAAAACAAATCCACAGAAAAAAATAACAATGTAAAATTAATTTATTACCTACGGGAGAGCAATGGCCAATCACGCTAACCTGCAGTGTTTTCATCATAAATTCATCTTATTTGAGTGATTTCGAAGCCAAATGAAATTTAATTCAGAGTGATATCTCTAATAGAAACATGTTTTAAAAATTTCATGAAATGATATGTCAATTTTACTTAGAACAACCTGCATAACAGAGTCATTTTCGATTTCCCAGCTTAGACCAATAGTTGATATTTTAAGCATAACTTCTTCGTTTGATAATGGATTAAGGTGATTCAAATTGGAAATGAATTATATTCATTTATTTATCTCCAATAGAAACATGTTTCAAATAAAATAAGAATTTATGGGTCAAATACGCAAGTGAACAGCTGGAAAAACAAGTTTTAAGAGTGTTGATTTACAACAAATAGTCAATATTTGGGTCATAACTTTCTCATACGATATCAAAATCGGGTGATTCAAATTGCCTTGTAAACGAGATTCATAGAGGAATATACCTTAGAAATATGTTTTAAAAATATAGTCAATTAGGCCTCCAAAAACTGGCTGTCCCAACTCTGTTCCTGAGCTGCCTACTAGATACATTGTCAATGTTTTGGTTATAACTTCTTCGTTTCAAATCCAAATGAAGTGATTCAAATTGGGTTGGAAATTATACATAAAGAGATACTTAGGATAGAAACAAGTTTTAAAATTATTCCCTTTTGGTCCCTCAAAACATGATTGTCCCGACTGTGCTTTCAGAACTTTCATCAAGCCCACAAGCCAAAAAGTATGATATTCAAACATTTTTTCCAATTTGTGATAAAAATGAATATGAGTGTTTGTAGAACTATTATTTGCATTATAATTCATCTACATATACAAATAAATTAGAACATTTATCACCAATGTTGATTTCCACATTGCGTTGCAACAAAAACAACTATTGTTTACATAAAAATGTATTTTTATATGTCCTTATTTATTTTATTTTCTACACTAACATAATTTGCTTTGAAAAATGAATATGTTTACATATAAGAGTATTTCCAGTGGAGGCATTTTGAAAATAAGGTCTCAAGTATGTACATACCCAAATTTGAAAAATTCATGTTAATAAATAGCAGGGTATGAGAAGTCAACTTCCCTTGAAAAGATTGTGTCAAAAATTGTTGAAGTATGGAGTGATGCTGCAAACAAATGATGGAGTTAAACCAATCTTCAATATATCCTTTACTTTCTTGATTTACCATAGCCCTCATATCATGAAGTTCTTGAGTTTTTAAAACGGCTTGTTGATGCAAACTAGAAGAAACCTCATTTTCTTCCATAACTTCTACAATTTTTGGATTTGAAACATTCCTAATCTCAATATAAGTTTTCTGCAATGGTGCATGTGAGATAGAATGGGTGGGAAGGGTAGGTGAAGTTTGCAGTTCAACATTGTAAGTATGTTGTGCTAGTTTATTGTGGTGAGGGTGTGGAATGAGTTGAGCGGGAAATTGTGTAGGGCACAAAGCATTTTGATGATGTAGTTGATTGGCTTGTGCAAAGGGTTTTGATAGACATGGAAGACGTTGTTGAAAAGATGGAAAAGAATATGGATGATGTCTTTGTGCTACAAGATGTGGGGGAGTATCCATGTAATCATAAGATGAGCCATGCCAAACTTGTGAACAAGATTAGTGAGGGTTATATTTAGAGTGGCATGGTTTCCCTAACACAAGAGTATTCCATAGTGGATTATGCAAGTAAGAAAATGGAGAGGAAGTGTTTTGAACCATACATGTAGGCCACGATTTCCATGGTTGTGAAATTGTCGTAGTGTATCCATCTATTTGATATGATGCTTCCACCCTATATATTAAAGAACAACTATCTATGGGATGCTCCTTTTGGCAATGAGGGAAAAACACTTCTTCAATTTCTTGATTTTTCTAAACCTGCAAAACATCCAATTGTGACTTTAAAGAGCTAATAAAATCAATTTTCAAGTTTTCAAATAAAACATTGATTTCAGCTCTTATGTCTCTTGTTCTTGTAGTAGATTTGGAAAAGAAAGAAGAAACTTCTAGAATTCTTACCAGCCTTAAATATTTCTCTTGAATGCCCTATGCATAATTCACAAACATCATCATATGATAACTAAAAAATATCACCTTTTCCCATTAGATTTAAGAGTTCTAAAAATTCATCTTTGATTCCTTTAAGGATGAGTGTTTTTAAGATCTCTTTTTTCAAATGCTTATACTTTGATTTTTGAAAGTTGTATTTAAATTTATTTACATAGTCCTCCAATCTTTCATATTTAGCTTGTATCATAGTCCTCCAATAGTCTTGGTACTTCTTCAAGAATATGTTCTTCATGTCCTCCCATGTTTGGATGCAGTTCCCACCAAGACTCATGAATCATCAGAGAGTTTCTCCTTTTAGAGTAAGAGGAAACACTTTCAATCTTTGATCATCAGTACAATAATCATATCCTCTACAAAGTACTTCAAACTTAAATAAAAATGTATCTCAATCTTCATTTGTAAAACCATGAAAATTTGGTAGAGAAGATGGGGGAATTATGTGCATTTGTGTCACTCCTCCTAGATATTTGATAGGGAATTCAAAAGTAGCAATGTGAGTCATTTCTTACCATAATAGAAGATTTCTTCATGTGTTTCTTTGAGGCTCCTCCTTCAAATGTTCCTGTTAATTGGTCAGTGAAATGGGTGGTGTTTACATCACCACTTGAATGGAATTATGAGAATTTTTTTTGAAAATTATACCTCTAAAATTCCTACTTCTATCAGTGCATGCTATATGACCTGAGCATGACTATTGAGGGTAGACCCATCACTGGTTCCCCAAGATGCACATATATGTTCTTACCTTTTGTCTTCAATATCCAGCTCTCATGAAGTTAGGTATGCATCTACAACTAGATATTAGTGTGGTAGTGAAACTTGACTACCTCCCCGGAAACGGTGCCAAAATGTTGGGTAAAATTAATTGTTTAATAAATAAATAAAACAACTAATCACCTAGACATTAATTATCAACCCAAGGAACGTATTTTTATTTCAAGGCAATCAACAAAATATATGCATAACAATACCAACAACTAACACTAATTCTATATGATTGTGTTCTATATTATCAATCTCATTTAACAAGAAATAAAACGTAAGACTTGAATAACAATAGTAATTTAAAAAGAAGAAAGCAAATGACAGGAAAATAATTATGTTAATCACACGATGTGAATCAATACTAAATTAAACCACACATTGCTAAAATGGAAATTTAATCTATTGCACCCAACATAATTCAAATGTGAGTCTACAAAAATAAATTAAATGAAATCTAGAAATTGGATGAAATAACAAATCTGGAAAATGTAGCAACTTAACAAATTACTTGAATAAAAGGAAATTTACTTTAAAGAACAACGATTGAAATTCAAAGAAATAAGCACACAACTAAACTGTTGTATATGTTCAAGGCAACACCTCGTCCAAGGTAGTGGGCCCAACTGCCCAAGACTCAGTTCCGCCTTGAGAAATAACTTAGATCAAATTACAAATAACGGATGTAGAACTTCAATGGATAACTTCCTTCATTAAAACATATGAGAGAAATAATTACAGCATAATGAAGCTCTTATCTTTGCTTCAAATTCTACAATTGTTCATCCTCTCATCTCTCATCTCTTCTCCTACATCCTATCCCACAATTTTCCATCTCCTATCTCATAATTATCCTTCCATTATCCCCCCAATTATCCTCTTATTCTCCTCTTATTCTCCTCCTCTTTGATCTCTGTTTTCATTTAAATACACAGAGAACAAAGGGAGGTTACAAAAAAGTGATTACAAACTGATTTCCATTACGAATTTGGATTGTACAAAAAAAATTGATCAGCAAGATCATATCTTGAAATATCTCTCCATCAACATTCAGCGAGAAAAAGTTGAATTTGGAACTACAATTAGAAGAATTTGGAAAATGGTCGCAACAACGAATTTGAGAAAATCTTCTTCGAAGAACCTTCCGATTCTCTTAATATAGACCAAATTTTGGAAAACTGCCCATTACGAAACTAATTCGGTCTGTTCTGGACAAAGCCCGTGTTTCGGATTTTCTATATTCTCCTTTATTTGCCTGAAACATCCAACGCAAAAATGTCACTTCTTATTCCAATGAATTTCTGAGTTAGAATATTTAATTATGAGCTGAGATCAAATTTACAATCTGGAAAAGATCTTCGAGGCTAAAATCATGAGTGATGTTACAAAAATTCATTAATAAACCATCATTGGTAAAATCATGCATAATAATCATCAATTTATTAAAAATAAGAGAGAAAAATAGTATTTATTCATAAGAGCATAAATAATTATAAAATGGAATTATATGATAAATGACATGATAAATAATGGTAGAAATGGATGAAATAGATGTTAAAAAGTGATATTAATAATGAAAAATTAGTGGCCCAACACATGGTTCCTGGTTCAAGTGGGAGAAATGGCGGAAGATTGTAGGTTTAGGGTAAAAAAAATTAACGGCCAAAACTACCAGTTTTGGAAGATGTAGATGGAAGATTATCTATATTAGAAAGATCTATACCTACCATTGAGCCAAAAGACAAATAAGTTGACGAGTATGATAGACACGAAATGGGATATTTTCGATAGAAAGGCACCTAGAATAATACAGTTGTGCCTAGAAGCATCGATAGCCTTTAATATTTCAAAGGGAATGATAACAGAGAGTTTAATGTTGGCATTGGCCAAATTATATGAAAAACCCTTGGCCTCAAATAAGTTATTTTTTATGAAGCGTTTATTTAATATGAAGATGTCAAGAGGTGGATGTGTTGCTAATCATTTAAATGAATATAACACAATTACCAGACAGTTAAGTTCTGTAGGGGTAACTTTTGATAATGAAGTTAGGGCTCTATTATTTTTATGCTCATTTCCAGAAAGTTGGAATGGTTTAGTTATGGCCATTAGTAACTTTTTCTTTGTATCTAGTACTTTAAAGTTTGATGATGTTGTTGGTGCAATCGTTAGCGTGGAAATGTGACAGAAAAGCTCTAGTGAGACATCCAGTAATACTTTGAAATCAGAGACAAGGGAAAGAAAAATGGAAAGAGGAAGGAACCCAAGATATGACAGTAATTCAAGGAAATGAAGATCCAAGTCCATATTGAGGATAGTGCACTAGAAATGCAGGAAGAAAGAACACGTGAAGAAAGACCGTAAGTCTCAGAAGGGAAAGAAGGAGACATGCAACAAGAAAATAATCATGAAGAGAATGTGACAGGTGATGTGTTTCAAGATGCTTTGATTATTTCTTTAGAAAATATTATTGATGCTTGGGTGGTAGATTCAGGGGCCTCATTCAATGCCACACCTAATAGGAAACATTTTCATGACTATGTTCAAGGAGGTTTTGGACAAGTTCATTTGGGTGATGATAAACCATGTAAAATCATTGGAATGGGTAAAGTTTTCATAAAATAGAAGAATGGAAACCAATGGATATTGAAGGAGGTAAGGCATGTACCAGATCTGAAGAAAAATATAATTTCAATAGGACAGTTGGGGGGTGAAGGTTGTGTAACTACTTTTATAGATAAAACCTAGAAGGTCACTAAAGGAGCCCTGGCAATAGAAAAAAGAGAAAAGGTTCGTACATTGTATTTATGCAATGGTATTTCTAATTTTGTTAATTCTTTAACCTCTACAAGAGAAGATACAAAATTGTGGAATCATAGGCTCGGGAAAATTAGTGAGAAGGGAATGAAGATTCTTCACTCAAGAAATTTGTTGCCAGGTTTGAAGCATGTTGATTTGGAATTCTGTGAGGATTGTGTTTATGGAAAACAAAAGGGAGACAGACTTCTGAGAGTTGGGAAAGAAAAGAAGAACAAAAAATTAGAGCTTGTGCATACAGACGTATGGGGACCTTCTTAGGTATCATCCCTTGGTGAATCTCATTATTATGTTACTTTTATTGATGACGCAACCGAAAATACCTGGATTTATTGTATTTCAAAATAAATCTAATGTATTTGATACTTTCAAGAAATGGAAAGCTTTGGTTGAGAATGAGACAGGAAAAATGTTGAAGTGTCTCAGATCAGACAATGGAGGTGAATATTGCAACAACGAGTTTGAATAGTATTGTTTAGAGCATGGAATTTGTAGAGAAAAGACAATTCCAGGAACACCACAATAAAATGGTGTGTCGGAAAGGATGAATAGGACAATCCTGGAGTGTGCAAGGTACATGTGATTGCATGCAGGATTGTCTTTATAATTTTGGGCAAATGTTATAGATATCGTTGTTTATCTAATAAACATAAGGCCTTCAAGTTCCTTGAATGGAGGTATTCCATAAGAGGCATGGATAGGTAAAAAGATAAACTACTCATTTTTAAAGAGTTTTGGTTGTGAAGCCTTTGTCCACATTAATAAAGAAAATAGAACAAAGCTTGAGGAAAAATCAAAGAAATGTACATTTATTGGATATGGTGTTAATGATTTTGGTTATCGCTTATATGATTATGAAAATCACAAAGTAATTAGGGGCAGAGATGTCATATTCAATGAAAAGGTTTTGTATAGGGATCAGATGCAAGAAAAGAAACATGAAAAGAAAACAGAGAATACACAGTGCTTTATGAGATCATAGAAAAAGTAAAGGTGCCCAAAAATCATAATGATAAACATCCAGAACAACAACAACAACAGGGACCTCAAACACATGATAGTGGTGTTAGAATATCTACGAGGATAAGTAGACCCCCTAAACGATACTCTCCTTCACTATATTATGTAGTGTTGTCTAATTCTGGTGAACCAGAATGTTATGAAGAAGCAATGCAGGTAGAAACCAGGAAGAAGTGAGAGCTAGCCATGAAAGAAGAGATGGACTCCTTGGTACATAACTAGAATTGGGACTTAGTCGAGTTGCCTGCATGTAAAACAAAATTGCAGAATAAATGGGTTTACAAGTTGAAGAAGATGGAGGTAGAAAAAGGAATAAAGATAGACTTGTGGTGAAGGGTTTTGCATAGGAAAAAGGGTATAAATTTTGATGAGATATTTTCTCCTGTTGTTAAAATGACTTTGATCATAACTATTTTAAATATAGTATTAGAATTTGCATCTTGAGTAGTTAGATGTAAAGACAACCATTCTCCATGGGGATTTGAAGGAAGAGATCTATATGTAGTAGCCACAAGGATATGAGGTCAAAGGGAAGGAGAAACTAGTGTGTAGGTTGAAGAAGAGCTTGTTTGGCTTAAAATAGGCTCCAAGGAAGTGGTATCTAAAATTTGACAGGTTTATGTCTGAATAAGGTTATACTAGATGTCGCTTTGATCATTGTGTTTATTTCAAAAAGAAAAGTGATGGTAGCTATATTATATTATTATTGTATGTAGATGACATGCTTGTTCTAAGGTTTAATGTGCAGGAAATAAATGTGCTCATAAGATAATTGGCAAATTCATTTGCAATGAAGGATTTGGGTGCTGCAACACAAATCCTTGGGTATGAGAATAACTAGAGACAGGAAAAATCGCAAGTTAACATTTTCTCAAAGTGAGTACATACAAAAGGCATTGGAAAGATTTAATATGCAGAATGCAAAACCAGTTACTACACCTTTGGCTAGCCATTTCAAACTAAGAAGATGTGTCCCAAGACTCAAGAAGAGATAAATTATATGTGTAAATTTCCATAACATCAGTAATTGGAAGCTTAATGTATGAAATGGTTTGCATAAGGTCTAATATTGCACATGCAGTGAGTTGTAAGCAAGTACATGAACAATCCAGGAAAAGAACATTGGAGATGGCAGTGAAGTGGATTCTCAGGAATTTGTGAGGTACCACATATCAAGAATTATGATTTGGTGGTTCAAACATTACTCTACAGGGATATGTTGATGTAGATATGGTAGGTGACAAGGAGGAGTGCCACGAGGTATGTGTTTACTATAAGTGGAATAGTTGTCAGTTGGGTTTCAAAAGTGCATAGTGTTGTTGCACTCTCAATGGTGGAAACAAAGTATGTTGCTACTACAGAGGCTAGTAAAGAAATGATTTGGTTATAAAGGTTTTTGGATGAATTGGGTAAGAAGTAGGAGTTGGGTAGATTATAAAGTGATAGCTAGAGTGTGATTCATCTTGTAAAGAAATCTGCATTTCATTCCAATACTAAAAATATATGGCTCAAGTACCATTTCATATGGTCAGTGCTGGAAGATGGGTAGTTGAAGATGGAAAAGATACACACTAGCCAAAATCATGTAGATATGTTAGCAAATGTTATAACCAGGGAGAAACTAAGATTCTTCTCGATTTCAATTGGTCTTTAAGTATGATGATGAAGATGAGAAACAAACAAGTCCAAAGTGGAGTCATTGTCTAGTAAACGAAGTAGCGGTGAGTTGGTATAATTAGTCTCCAAATGGGAGATTTTTGGGTGTGGAGCTTAATTGTCTTATTTATTTAGAGCCATCACCACATTGGACCCTAGTTCGTAATGGGCGGGAAAAGCCTCCAGGGGGGCAACAATGATTTTTAAAGCCCCCCTAGCGGGGGTTGGGGTGTAGCGCCCTCGAAACTAAATATAGATGTAAAATTGCCTTGTAAAATGTTGTAATTTCATAGTCAATCCGGGTCATTCATCCGGCAAATATTTGAAGGTAGAAGTTATGTTTAATTTAGGTTATTTTTCCCTAGAAGGCAACCCATTGCTATATATGAGGGAATTGTATTGCGGCTATGTATATGTGTGTATTCTGAGCGAGAAAGGGAGAGGAAATTGTGTGAGAGTGAAGAGGGAATTACAACGGATCTGATGTAGGTTGTATCTCTTCATTTTGTTGGATAATATAAAAGGAAGGACTAGTGTTTTCTCTGTGAACATAACCCAAATTGGGTGAACCACATATATCTATGTCTCTCTTGTTTTATGCATTTTCTGTGTTTGTATTTCTGCAATATTTTATGTGTTCCATTGCTCTATAATATATAATTTTCTAACATTTTGGTCTTCAAATCCTAGATAATTTCATTTTCATTTCCAATCAGAAACATATCATCCACATACAAGAATAGATACATAACATGATCACCTATTAATTTAAAATACACATAGTGATTTGCTTTGCTTCTAGTGAAGCCATGTCCCTGTATATATGCATCATTTTTTTCATACCACATCCTTGGTAACTGTTTCAAGCCATACAAAGACTTTTTTAACCTGCATGCCAGTTCTTTCTTTCCCTTCACCACAAAGCCTTCAGGTTTTTTCATGTCGATCTCTCCTTCCATATCATCCTGAAGAAGTGTTGGCTTCACATCCATCTGTTCTACCTCAAAATCAAAAGCAACAAAAATAGATAAAAGTAATCTAATAGAAGTTATATTGGAAATAGGAGAAAAAAATATCACCAAAATCAATACCTGACATCTAGGAATAACCTTTTTCTACCAACCAAGATTTGTATTTCTCCATCTTGCATTCTACATTCATCTTCTTCTTAAATACCCATTTTCTTCCGTATGGAAACTCCACTACATCCTAAGCCTCATTTTTGTCCAAAGATGCCATTTCATCAACCATGGCCTCTTTCTAAAGTCTGATTCTTCCTCCTTTAGATCAAACTCTATCTTCTCAAGTTCCTTTGATAGTACTTCATGTTTAATAGCATATTTCATCTCTCTAAACACTACATCTCTATTTTACACAACCTTCCTTGTTTTCTAGTTCCAAAGCTTATAACCTTTTAAACCATCCTTGTACCCAAATAAGATGCACCTTTCATATTTACTATCTAACTTGGTTCTTTTCTCCTTTGGAACATGTACTTATGTGTCATACCTAAATACCCTCAAATGTGAAAGAGAGGGATTTTTACCATTCCATACCTCATGTGAAGACTTATCCTCCAACGTTGATGAAGGTGATCTATTAACCATGTAACATGCAATCTCCACCACCACTGCCAATAATTCTTGTCCTAAATTGGCACCACTAAGCATGCTTCTTACCTTTCCATCAACATCTTGTTCATTCTTTCTGCAACTTCATTTTTTTGAGGTGTGTATGGAGTAGTCATATTCTGTGGTATCCAACACTTCTTATAGAACTCTTCAAATCCTTCTTGTAGAACTATCCACCACTAGTTGTCCTCGACACCTTTATATTCTTCTTTGTCTAGTTTCCCACTAGAGCCTTAAATTCTTTAAACCTGTCAAAGACTTTAGATTTCTTCGTGACAAAATATATCCATGTATTCCTTGAGAAGTCATCTATAAATGATTCACAATACACAAACTTACCCAGTGATGGAACTGAAATATTTCCAAACACATTACTGTGCATAAGCTCTAATATCCCTTTCGCCCTCTTAGCACCAGAGGGGAAACTCACCTAATTATGCTTCCCTTATACACAACATTTACAGAAATCGAAATACAGAGAGAAATTGTACATACCTTCTACCATACCATTACCATGAAGTATTTGAAGGCCCTTCTCTCCAGTATGTCCAAGCCTTTGATGCCATAGCATGGTCTTTTCTCCAGAGACCACTATATTTTCTACCCCACTTTCAGGAATCATAGAACTGTTGTACCCATCAATAACAGTGATACCTATAAGCTTGTAAAAAGTTATAATCCAAACTCCCAGCATCAATACTAGTGTTCCCCAAATCATCTTGCAGGTATCTTTCTTGAACACTATTTTTACACCTGCATCATCCATCTTGCTTACATAAATCAGATTTCTAGCGAATGCAAGAATATGCAGAATACCCATAAGTGTTCTAATCCTTCCACCTTGCAACTTTAGATTTATTTTTCCATGTTTGATGATTCTGGCCTTCCTTTCATCCCCTAAGAATGCATTACCACCACCATATTTCTCATACTTATAAAACCACTCCCTATGGGTGGTGAAGTGAAAGGATGCACCTGAGTCAATCAATCATGCCTCATGATCTACATGTGTACTTGAAGAAGAAGCCAAGTACACATCCCCACCTTCATTAGAGGTGGTTTTTTCCTCTGTTGAAGTAGCATCATCACATCCCTTTCCTTTCTCAGAAGATTTAGATCTACAGCCTTTTTTGAAGTCCCCTTCCTTTTCGCATTTCCAACACACCTTTAAAGGTCTTCCTAGATATTTAGATCTCCCTTTAGATTTAGATCTCCCACTCAAGGAATTTTGTTTCTATTTTTGGACAGTCCTCATACAGACAAGGCCTATCCATTCTGTCTCATCTCCTCTGATAGTAAGGATGAGACTATTTCATTAAACTTTAAGGTAGTTGTATTGCCACCAATTGCAACAACTACACTATCCCATGAATCTGGTAGAGAACACAACAAAATGATGCACTTATCTTCATGTGATTTTTTATACCAACAGACAACAACTGAATCACCACAATATTAAAGGCATTCATATGCTCTATCACTGAGTCTCCATCCCTCATCCTCAAGTTATAAATTTTTTTCGCATGAACAATTTTTTCACCAGAGACTTAGATTGGTACATAGTCCCTAACTTGACCCACAAATCCTTTGTTGTAGCTTCTCCTGATACATTCAACAATACTAAATCTGAGATACACAATTTATTGTGCTCTTTTCCTTTAGATCCAGCTTTTCCCAGTCTTCTACTGACATTGTCATTGGTTTAGAAATTGTATCTACCACGATCCACTAATCTTTATCCACCAGCTAATCCTCCATCTTCAGTTTCCACAACTCAAAACTCCGACCATTAAATTTCTCGATCTCTATCTTTCCACTACTCTCCATCTTATTTCAATGCAAGAATTGATCCAAAATATCTCCCACTGAACAGGGTCTAACACAGACCCGAGAAAACCCCTCGGCGGAAAAGACATCCCCTTGAAGCCGAAACAACTCTAATACCAAATGTAGGTTTTAACTTTGTACAAAAATTACCTGCAAATGAATTCTAAAAACAAAAAATAAACAATGACGAGAATATAAAAAATTACATAGAGATTTCCCTAGATCCCAAAACCAGGACTACCATATTGATTTTTTATTATATTCATTTCAATGCTACAATACATATATATACATGATAAAGCATTCGTAAACCCCAATCCATTAACCCTAGTTTATAACATACTATATTTTCGTTCACCAGATCTACAAAATACCATGGGAAAAAACCATCATGCCCATAACTATGTCTGAAACCCATGCACAAAACCATTGGTAGGTCTACCCACATAATATAGGGTCCAAAAATGTTTTCCCAAGGCACTACCCCAAACCCTTTGCAGGGGAGCTACCACCCCCCTGTAACCCCCCAGCGTGTGTGACTAGTTCTGGAAATAATATAACACACCCAACATTCTCCCACTTGTTCTTTTATTTTCCACATAGGGGGTCACAGGAGATCTTATTCATTGATCCAACCCTAAAATGCTTGTTGTTTCTTTACACCAAGAAAACTTCTCAGTTCTCATAGAGTTCATCAATGCATCTGCAACATTCTTCAAAGTGTCCACCTTTACCAACAACACCTTTTTGTCCTCAACCATATCCCTCACAAAGTGATATTGAATATCAATTTGCTTTGGCTTTGAATGATAAGAAGGGTTCTTTGCCAAGAAAATTGCACTTTAGCTATCACAGTCTATCCTTATAGCTTGTTGTACACACCCCATATGTGAACACAATCTCTTCAACCAAACTACGTCCTTTCTTGCATGAGTGGTCATCATGTATTCAACCTCTGTAATTGAAAGACCCATTATAGACTGTCTTTTTCTCATCCAACAGACTACACCTCCAAATTGGCTAAACACATAACCACTTGTAGAACTTCTCTGATCTAGAACTCCAGCCCAACATGCATCAACAAAGCCACGGATGTCCAAAACTCTATCCAATCTTGGTCTTCCTTTGTAGCACAAACCATAATCACTAGTGCCACGCAAATAGCTAAAAAATTGCTTCACTATTGTCCAATGCTCCTTCCTTCGTTTTGACAATTGGGTCTTCAAATCCTAGATAATTTCTTTGTCATTTCCAATCAGCGACATATCATCCACATACAAGACCAGATAAATAACACAGTCACTAATTAATTTAATACACACAGTGATCCACTTTGCTTTTGGTGAAGCCAAGTCCCCATATATATGTATCAAAATGTTTATACCACATCCTTGGTGACTATTTCAACCCATACAAATACCTTTTTAACCTGATACCAATCTTTATTTTGCCTTCACTGCAAAGCCTTCAGGTTGATTCATGTAGATCTCTTCTTCTAGATCCCCATGAAGAAATTTGTCTTCACATGCATCTATTCTACCTCAAAATAAAAAGCAACAACAACAGATAAAATTAATCTAATAGAAGCTATCTTGGCAACATGAGAAAAAATATCACCAAAATCAATTCCTAACACCTAGGAATAACCTTTTTCTACTAACCAAGCTTTGTATTTCTCCACCTTTCCTTATGCATTCATCTTATTCTTAAATAACCATTTGCTTCCAATGGGTTTCCTTGCATCCAACGACTCCACCAGATCCCAAGCCTCATTTTTTTCCAAATATGCCATTTCATCAACCATGGTCTCTTTTGAGAGTTTGCCATCATCTAAATCTATTGCCTCCCTAATAATTCTGGGATCATCATCAGTAATAGATAAAGAAAAATTTGAACAAAAAGCAGATGGATTATACCGTTCTAGTTACCTTCTTTTTTGAACTAATCTTCTCACAACTAGAGTTTGTGGTTCTTCATCTTTTGATTCTTGTTCTGGTGTAGAGTCAGATTCTTCTTCCTTTAGCTCAAAATATATATTCTCAAGTTCCTTTGGTAGGACTTCATGTTTAATAACACCTTTCATCTCTATAAACACTACATCTTGGTTGTACACAACCTTCCTTTTTTTGGGTTCCAAAGCTTATAACCTTTTAAACCATCCTTATGCCCAATAAAGATGCACATTTCAAATTTACTATCCAACTTGGTTCTTTTCTCATTTGGAACATGTACATATGTATCACAACCAAATACCCTCAAATGTGAAAGAGAGGTTTTCTTACCAGTCAATACCTCATGTGGAGTCTTATCCTCCAACATTGATGAAGGTGATCCTTTAACCAGGTAACATGTACTCTCCACCACCTCTACCTAGAATTCTTGTCTTAACCTGACACCATTGAGCATGCTTCTTGCCTTTTCCATCAATGTCATGTTCATTCTTTCTTCAACTTCATTTTTCTAAGGTTTGTATGGAGTAGTCCTATTTCGTGCTATACCAAACTTCTTACAGAACTATTCAAATCCCTTCTTGCAGAACTCTCCACCATTTTCTATCCTCGCCACCTTTATCTTCTTCTCTGTCTGGTTTTCCACTAGAGCCTTAAATTCTTTAAACCTGTCAAAGACTTCATATTTCTTCCTGAGGCAATATATCCATGTATTCCTTGATTAAGTCATATATAAATTATACATAGTACATAGACTTACCCAATGTTGGAACTGACACAGGTCTAAACACATCATTGTGCACAAGCTCTAATATCCCTTTCATCCTCTTAGCACCAAAGGGGAAACTCACCTTATTCTAGTTCCCATATACACAATGTTCACATAAATCAAAATTTGGTGAGAAATTAAACATACCTCCTACCATATCATTACCATGAACTATTTGAAGACCCTTCTATCCAATATGTTCAATCCTTTGATGCCATAACATGGTCTTTTCTCCAAAGACCACAAGATTTTATGCTCCACTTTAAGGAACCACAAAACTTTTGCACCCATCAATAATAGTGCTACCCAAAAGCTTGTACAAAGTTCCAATCCGAACTCCCCACATCAATACTAGTTCTCCCTGAACCATCTTGCAGGTATCTTTCTCGAACACCGTTTTTAAACTTGCATCATCCATCTTACTTACATAAATCAAATTTTTGGCCAATGCAAGAATATGTATAACACCTAGAAGTGTCCTAATCCTTCCACCTTGCAACTTCAGCTTGAGTTTTCCATGTGTGATGATTATAGCCTTCCTGTCATCCCCTAAGAAGAAATCACCACCATCATATTTCTTATACTCGCAGAACCACTCCCTATGGGGAGTGAAGTGAAAGGATACAACTAAGTTAATCAACCATTCCTCATGATCTACATGTGTACTTGAAGAAGAAGCCAAGTACACGTCCCCACTTTCATATGAGGTGGTTTTCACCTCTGCAAAAGGAGAATCATCAGATCCCTTCCTTTCTCAGAAGCTTTAGATCTACAGTCCTTTTTGAATTTCCCTTCCTTTCCCCATGTCTAGCACACCCTTACGGGTTTTCTTGGAGGTTAAGATCTCCCTCTAGATTTATATCTCCCACTCAAGGATTTATTTTTGTTTCTATTCTACGATCGTCATCATATAGACAAGGCATCTCCATTCAGGCCCTCCATATTTTTCTGTCTCATTTCCTTCAACAACAAGGATGAGACTATTTCATCAAACTTCAAGGTAGTTGTATTGCTACCTATTGCAACAACCAGAATATCCCACAAATATGGTAGAGAACAGATCAAACTGATGCACTTATCTTCATCTGAAATTTTTGTATGAATAGATAAAAATTGGCTTACCATAGTATTAAATACAGATGCTTTGTCACTGAGTCTCCATACCTCATCCTCAATTTATACATCCTTTCTCATAGGAACAATTTTTTCACCAGAGACTTAGATTGGTACAAAGTCCCTAAATTGACCCACAAATACTTCACTGTAGCTTCCCCTGATACATTCAACAATATTGAATCTGAGACACACAACCGTATTGTGCTCTTTGCCTTCCAATCTATCCTTTCCAATCTTCTGTAGACATTGTCGTTGGTTTAGTACCCAGATCTACCACGATCCACTGATCTTATCCACCAGTAGATCCTCCATCTTGATTTTCCACAACTCAAAACTCTGACCATTAACTTTATTGATCTCTATATTTCCACTGCTCACCATCTTCTTTCATTGCATGAATCGATCTCGCAAATATCCCATTGAACAGGGTCTACCACAAGGTCGAGCAAAAACCCTCAGCGGTAAAGGCAACCCCTTGAAGCCAAAACAAATATAATACCAAATGTAGGTTTTAACCTTATATACAAATTACCTAGATTAAAATTCTAAAAAAAGAAAATAAACAATGATGAGAATATAAAACAAATAGCAGGCATTCCCTTGGATCCCAAAATCGGGACTACCAAATTGATTTTTAATTATATTCCTTTCAATGTTAAAATACATATATATACATGTCAAAGCATTCATAAACCCCAATTCATTAACACTAGATTAGAACATAACCATAGTTTCCTTGACCGGATCTACAAAATGCCATGGGCAAAAAACCATCATGCCCAAAACCATGCGTGAAACCCATGCAAAAAACCATAGGTAGGTTCACCCACCTAATATAGGGTCCAAAAAAAAATTCCTGGGGCATTGCCCTGGGCCCCGTGCAAGGGGGGCTACCGCCCCCCTGAAAGCCCCCAATAGGGGGCGCTATGACCACCCCCCCTGCTCGCGCTTGTGACTAGTCGTGGAAAGAAAATAACACACACCCAACAAAAACCACTATAGCTGACCTAGCCAACATTGACTCTTTTCGAGTCAAGTTTACCAAACAATCCCCCCTTAAACCTTGATTTTGGGTTTCCCTTGACTAAATTTAGTCAAACAATCCAAATGAGTTAACCTCGATCGCTCTAGCTAGTGTCCCCCCTCAAAGTTTATACCTAGGGTATCTGTTAACCCAACATGCCCCTATCTCCTATTGAGTCCGCCTCTATATTGCTATTGCATCTCCACCATTGATTTGAGTGATCTTGATCCAACGATTGAGATCCATTTCAGGCGACTCATGTGTACGGGGGTTAACTGCCTGAGATCTAACACCAAATTTTACCAGCAATTTCCTAGGGGTAAGCATGCCTAGCTAGGTCTTAAAACAGATTTCCCATTTACATGGAATTTAAAATTTTCACTCCATTATAATTTTTTTTTAATTGTTGTTCTTCTCCCCAAATCAAACCTCCATGGTTATGCTTACTCTATTATCCTACACACTATGACTAATACCCTAAGCATCACATTCCATGATATACTCCTACACATTATATCCCTCATTCCAACTCCAAAATCACTCATTTCTTCATCAACTCACAATGATCATAATCCCTTATGCCTCCATGACCACCAACTCATCCACTAGCACCACCACACCTACAATCATTTGACACTCCATATCCATCCTTGTGGCTTCTTCTTTTGTTGCCATACTTGTGCCATTTCTTGATTGATTTCTATCATAATGTGTCCTCAGCCAATTTTGTGTATACCAAGCTCTTTTCTTCTTCTTTGACTTCCTAATTGTTGTCATTATAGGCATAGGAAACCCTTTGTGTCCACCTACACAACATATACCCCCCATGTCAATGATTTTTCCCCAACTATTCTCATGTCTAGTTTTTTTTCCTCTTCCTCCATCGACACGCCTCCATGGGATTTGTTTGATGGTGTTGGATACCACCAACATACAATGGGTCTCCCCAATGTGAAGTCCCAATTAAACCTCACACCATTTGGAGTAGGAGCCCCATCTGAAGTATCAAACAAGCCACCATAACTCTAAGGTTTGCCTTGGTTTTAATGGACAACATAAGAGATTATACACATAAACTTTGAACAAACAAGTAAGTTGACATTTTGAAACACCAATTGCAATGTGCAAAATGAGGCCTTCAAGTGAGGGGAGACAAGACTGAATCTCTAGAAGGAAAATATTAGTATTATCCTAAGAGAGGCACATGAGATAAAGTAAATATCTATTAGTTATCTAGTGAAATAGATCATGTAGACACAACAATCGTTAAAGAAAACACAACACACATTCAACAAGGTGAGCACCAAAGACAATGAAGTAGTTCAATTTATTTAGTACATATGAAAATTACATATACTGCAAACATACAAAGAATAGTCTTACAACATTCATGATACATGCATGAAAATGTGTTGGCTTAATGAGCTTCAAAGATTAAGTGAAATATCCAAGCACATAGTTACAATGGTGAGCCACTAGCTCCAGTAGTGGAACATTAAGTCACTTCTTGCTTATCCAAAGAATAGTCTTCAAGTTAGAGAAGCTAAGGATAGCTCTCCAAACCCTAAGCCTCCAAAAGCCCCATTACTTGAGTCATGAGGATTCTTTTATAAAAAGAGGAATGAATTTTCATATCCCCTATGACTCTTGAGTTTCCCTCATGACTCTTGGACTTCTACATGACCCTCGAACTTCTATACGACTCTTTGGTCCACATGTGACTCTTGGACTTCCACACATTTACATTTTTTAATTTTCCTTTTTATAATACATAATTACATTCCACATCATGTGACAAGACACATGGACACATATGAAATTTTAATGACACTCATACAAGCCATGACTTGACAATGATGATGTGGTAATGCCAATTTATTCTCTTCGTTGCTATGTCTCGTAGTCTTAATGGTAGATCAGATCAACACTTCATCTTCACCCTACAAAGGGTCTTGGATCAATATTAGTACCTTCTAAGTCATTATAAAATGTATTCGTTCTTTCATGATCGAGGATCTGCTTCATGTCTTCATGTTGGTTCTTCTTTATGCTTCTTCTCAGCAAGTGTTATTTTCTCCTTCTCCTTGACATATTCCTTTAGCACCATATTTCCATGTTGATATGGTACACCTAACAATGAATTTCACCCATGACAAGGAAATATTAGTCTTAAAATCATATATCCTACTCCTATTGTGCTTGTGGAAGAAGATTCTTGTGATAGGATTGTGTAAGGGCTAAAACAGGAAGGCTTGTTGACGATGGCACAGTTGAGTTCAGCAATGGTTGAGAAAGGAACCACTACTCATTATAATTGCACCATGTGCTATGAGGAGGGCCTCTTCAAGTTCCAACACAATTGGAAAGTGCAAGAGATAGTGTGATGAGCTTGCTAATTGAAACTGCGCCATGCGTTAGGCTCAAGGAAGAAGGAGACAATGATAGCACAGTTGAGCTTCACAATCAATGTAGGAGGCCCTGAGTGTGGACTAGGAATGTGACATGCACTAAGGAGGCATGGAAGGACTCAATGACTATGTAGTGAGGGAGTCTTGTTAAAAAGATTTGATGGCTTGCTGACTAAAACTACAAAATATGCCATGACCGAGAGGTATACTCTACGAAGAGTGCAATTTTATTTAGCAGTGACTGATTGTCCACTAGAAATGAGACCTATGCCATGGGAGGAAAGCAAAACAAGGCATGGTGCAATGAGGGATTATAGTCAATAGAGGGAGAAAGAATAGGCATTGTAACTATGACATGTGTTGTACACTTGAGAGGGAGACTTCCAGGCTAGCACAATTTGCTTCTACAATGGTTGATTGTACACTACAAATGCACCTTGTTTCCTATGCTAGTGCATTTTTCTTATGCAGTGGTTGATTTTCCACTAGAAATGTGACCTTCACTCAGGAACGATCACTGGAAAAGGAGGTTGCGCATTTTACTAAGGCAATTAGGAGAAATATAGGTCACTTTTCCTTGAAGTTATTTACTACATTGTGAGGTGGGAAAGGAATTGTGGAACTATTTAATTTTGTATGTTACACAAAAATATCATCACCATGACTATTTGCAGTCAGTATGGGTCTATCATCACTTATATTGTCCTCCTAAGCAAGTCTCAGACCTTAAATCTTCATGTCAAGCTTTGCAAATGAGAGAAAGAGATTGAAAATCAATATTACTCTGGTTCTGCACTTTCTCCTACTTTTGCCTGCGGGCCCGCGCCCTTTGTTCATATTACTTGCGTATCTGCACGCTCTGTCTGTAAAGGGGTGGGTGCGTACCCCTGTAAAAGTAAAAAAGGCGCAAGTTTATCCTAAAAAACTCACTTTTGGGTTAATTCTAGATGTTTCTAGAAGGATTTTGACGTGGATTGTTCGCTCCAAGGTGGTTCATGCATCCCAAAAGAGAAGGAGCTAATCCCTTGATAGGAGGAGCTATCCCTTTGAAGGAGGGCTTTATCCCTTTGAAGGAGGACCTAGTAACTTCCCTCCATTGCACTATAAATTAAGGCATTGGGCCAGTTGCTGGAGAGGTTAGAAGC
This sequence comes from Pinus taeda, assembly GCA_000404065.3. NCBI lineage: Eukaryota > Viridiplantae > Streptophyta > Pinopsida > Pinales > Pinaceae > Pinus > Pinus taeda. Next base: position 79,877 of record APFE031726340.1, on the reverse strand, counting down.
TGAACATTTTGAGGGTAAATGTTGATGGAATTGGGACTTCCTAGTTAAACTTGAGAGGAGAGATCACATACCTTTTGGTTTCATTGGGAAGTGAGTGAAACTTGTCAAAGTATAGGAGACTTCTTGTCGGACCCTGGGAGGAGCTTGCACAGCATCAAGGCACAGGTTGTAAAGTTCTTCTTCATTTGAATTAATACAATCAGATTCATTTTTCTCAACAAATTATCTTATGGTTTGTTTCATAATCTCCTTGATCATTATGATGAATATGCTTTATGATATTGGCTTTTCAGGTGCTATGTAATTGTTTGTTGGTTTGTGTTTGCAGAATTATACTTCAAGGAAGCTCATTTGGAGCAAGGGAGCGAGGCTTCCACAAACTTGCATTGGACCCAAGGTAGGCCTAAAACACTTATTTGCCTTTGTTTTAATCGCATATTTAGAGAAAGATAGTTTTTCATTGGCTTGCTTGTCACTAGATATCAGTAGATACTAGGAAGGTCGATCTTGTTCGCAACCTCGACTCATTCCATGTGACAGAGGCTTTAGGCCTTAGTGCCTTCATGGTGCTCTCATGCACATAAAGAGACTAGGAAGGCACAAGGGCACACTCTGAAGAGATGAAGCAGTGAGTCTTGATAGCTTCAGGCCTTCAATGTGCACTCATGGGAAAGGGGGGAACACTGATACATGCCAAAGGGATGAAGGATAAACACTTAAGCCTTCAAGATGCGCTCATTTGCTCAAAGAGGGTGTAGCTCTTCATGCTGAAGGAATGCACTGAAGTCTTCAGGCTTCATGACTGCACCATGCACTCTAAGGGAAGGATGAAGGATCTTTGCTTTAAGAGTGTGCCATGTGCTCAAAGGCTTCATTCTTCATGGGTGTGCCGTGAACTTTTAAGGAGGGCATAGTTATTCGAACCGAAGGAGTGCGCTCAAAAGATTTATCCTTCAAGGGTGTGCCATGCACTTTTAAGGAAGGCTTCATGCTTCTTGAGTGCGTCATGCACTCTTAAGGAGGACACATTTCTTCAATTTAAAGGAGTGTTCTCATAAGCTTCAGGCTTCGAGAATATGCCATGCACTTTAAGGGAATTACACAAGATTTTTGCTTCAAGAATGCGCCATGCGCTCAAAGGGTTCGTGCTTCGCAGAAGCACCATGCACTCTTAAGGAGGATGCAATTCCTTGAATTGAAGGGGTGCGCTTAAAATATTCAGGCTTCAAGAGTGCACCATGCGCTCTTAAGAAACACTTCGTGCTTCATTAGTGTGTCACCTGCTCTTAAGTTGGGTGCAACTCTTTGAGCTGAATGAGTGCGTTCATAATCCTAAAGTGCACTCATTATTTTGAAGTGCACTCAAGATATTAAAGGGAACTTTTGAAGGTAAGAAGGTCCTTCTTTGTCCATAGTGCACTTTTTTTAAAGGGAAGGAGGTCCTTGTTCTCTCGAAGTGTGTTTTTCCACTGAGGGGGGCAACCAAAGGCTAGGTTAGTTAGCTTAGGAAGTGATAGTGCACTGTGAGGTAGGAAGACCAAGAAGAGATCCAAAATAAATAAGTGTGGAATCAATAGAGTAGGAGAGAAAAATGCATATGAACATAAATCAAACATGGATGACACACATGAATGCCATTAATACAAGCCAATGGGAATGCACCAGACTTATGAAAAGTAGTCACTTAGAAACAATAACAAAGAAACACTTGCGACAGTAGGAAAACATGCAAATGACACTTGAAACACCTAAATAAATTGAAGGTGACAGATGCCATAGAAAGATGACATGAAAATGAAACTTATTAAAGTGAAAACAAGCAAAATAAAAAACTGCAAATGTGAAAGCTACACTTATGAGAGCAAAAGTGCGCCAAAGCGATATCTGAGAAAACTCTCCATAATAGAAGTAAAAACAAAACCAAAGTGAGGGATACTATCAATGAAAGTGTGCACTCAATCTCGACATTTTTGGGTGTGTGTTATATTATTTCCATGACTAGCCACACCCAACAATATAACACACACCCACAACAATATTGTTATATTCTTTCCATGAATATATTGTTGGGTGTGCGACTAGTCATGGAAAGAATATAACACACACCCAACAATGTCGAGAGTCAGTGTGCAACGGGTGGGGTGGGGGAGCATGGGGGGGTGGTAGCTCCCTTGTCAGGGGGTTCTTAGGGGGGCGGTAGTCCCCTTGCACGGGGTCTAAGGCAACGCCCCAAGATTTTTTTCTTTTTTATGTGGACCCAATAATAGTTGGGTGGACACAAGGATGGAGGGCAGACCAAAAGATTATGGATGAACCTATCCATGGTTTTGTGCATGGGTTTTACACATGGCTTTAGGCATGATGGTTTTCTGCCCATGGTATTTTGTAGATCTGGTCAAGGGAACTATGGTTATGTTCTAATCTAGGGTTAATGGATTGGGGTTTATGAATGCTTAGACATGTATATATATGCATTGTAACATTGAAAGGAACATAATGAAAAATCAATTTGGTAGTCCTGGTTTTTGGATCCAAGGGAAAATGTTTGTGTATATTTGTTTTATGTTTTCGCCATTGTATATTTTTCTGTTTTAAGAATTCATTTTCAGGTAATATCTGTATAGGGTTAAAACCTACATTTGTTATTAGAGTTGTTTTGACTTCAAGGGGATGCCTTTTCTACTGAGGGGCTTTGTTGGCATAGACCCTGTTATAGTTGGAGATCTGTGGGATTGATTCTTACGGTGAAATAATATGGCAAACAATGGAAAGATAGAGATCAAGAAATTCAATGGACAAAGTTTGAGTTATGGAAGCTCAAGATGGAGGATCTATTGGTGGATAAAGATCAGTGGATCGTGGTAGATCTGAGTACTAAACCAATAACAATGTTAGCAGAAGACTAGGCGAAGTTGGATCAGAAGGAAAAGAGCACAATAGAACTATGTATCTCAGATTCAATATTGTTAAATGTATGAGGGGAAGCTATAATGAAGGCTTTGTGGGACAAGATAGGGACTTTGTATGAATCTAAGTCTTTGGTGAACAAACTGTTCTTATGGAAAAATATGTATAACCTGAGGATAAAGGATGGAGACTCGGTGACAAAGCATTTGAATGACTTTAATATTGTGGTAAGCCAGTTGTTATCTGTTGATATAAAAATTTCAGATGAAGATAAGTGCATCAATTTTCTATGTTCTTTACCAGATTCATGGGATAGTTTGGTTGTTGTAATAGGTAGCAATACAACTACCTTGAAGTTTGATGAAATAGTCTCATCCTTACTATTAGAGGAGATGATACTGAAAAATATGGAGAGCTAGAATAAATATTCCTTGTCTGTATGAGGAAGGTCCCTGAACAAAAACATAAATAAGTCCTCGAGAGGGAGATCTAAATCTAGAGGGAGATATAAATCTCCAGGAAAAATTGTAGAGGTGTGTTAGAAATGTGGAATGACAGGGTACTACAAAAAGGATTGTAGATCTAAATCTCCTAAGAAAGGAAAGGGGTCTAATGATGCTCCTTCTGCAGAGGAAAAAACCACCTCAGATCAATGTTGGGATGTTTACTTGGGTTCTTCTTCAAGTAGACATGTGGATCACGAGGCATGGTTGATTGACTCAGGTGCATCCTTTCACTTCACTCCCCATAGGGAGTGGTTCTGCAAATACGATAAATATGATGGTGGTGACATCTTCTTAGGGTATGACAAGAAGGCCATAATCACCGGACATGGAAAAGTCAAGTTGAATGTACAAGGTGGAAGGATTAGATCACTTCCTATTGTTATGCATATTCCTGCATTGGCCAGAAATCTGATTTCTATAAGCAAGATGTATGATGTAGGTGTAAAAACAATGTTCGAGAAATATCCCCGCAAGATGGTTCAGGGAGCACTGGTATTGATGCGGGGAGGTTGGATTGAAACTCTGTAAAAGCTTATGGGTAGAATTGTTATTGATGGGTGAAATAGTTCTATGGTCCATGAAGGTGGAGCACAAAACCTAGTGGTCTCTGGAGAAAAGACCATGTTATGGCATCAAAGGCTTGGACATATTGGAGAGAAGGGAATTCGAATACCGTATGGTAATGGTATGGTAGAAGGTATGTCTAATTTATCTCCGGATTTTGATTTATGTGAACATTGTGTATATCAGAAGAGAATCGAGTGAGATTCCCCTCTGGTGCTAAGAGGACGAAAGGGATATTAGAGCTTGTGCACAGTCATGTGTTTGGACCTGTTTTCGTTCCATCATTAGGTAAGCCTATGTACAATGTATCATTTATAGATGAATTCTCAAGGAATACATGGATACATTTCCTTAGGAAAAATCTGAAGTCTTTGACAAGTTTAAAGAATTGAAGGCTCTAGCGGGAAAGAACACAGAGAAGAAGATCAAGGTGTTGAGGATATATAATGGTGGAGAGTTATGAAAGAAGGAATTTGAAGAGTTCTGCAAGAAGTGTGGTATAGCATGACAAAATACTACTCCATACACACCTCAGCAAAATGGAGTTTCAGAAATAATGAACAAGACATTGATGGAAAAGGCAAGAAGCATGCTTAGTTTAGTCGGATTAGGACAAGAATTCTGGGTAGAGATGGTACTGGAGACCGCATGTTACCTGGTTAATAGAGCACCTCCATGAACATTGGAGGATAAGACTCCACACGAGGTATGGATTGGAAATAAACCCTCTCTTTAGCATCTTGGGTATTTAGCTATGATGCATATGTAAATGTTCCAAAGGAGAAAAGAGCCAAGTTGGCTAGTAAATATGAAAGATGCATCTTTATTACGTATAAGGATGGTTTAAAATGTTATAATCTTTGGAGCTCAGAAAAAGGAAGGTTGTGTACAACCAAGATGTGGTGTTTAGAGAGGTGAAATATGTTATTAAACATGGAGTCTTACCAAATAAGCATGAAAAGATAGAGTTTGAGCTAAAGGAGGAAGAATCAAACTCTACATCAGAACAAGAATCAGAAGAGGAAGAGCCACAAACTCCAGCTTTGAAAAGATTAGTTCGAGAGAGAATGAAACCAGAGAGGTATATTCCATATGCTTTCTGCTCAAATTTTTCTTTATCTATTATTGATGATGATCCCAGAGTTGTCAGGGAGGAAGTAGATTCAGAGGATGTGAAACTCTGGAAAGAGGCCATGGTTGATGAAATTACATCTTCGAACAAAAATGAGGCTTGGGATTTGGTGGAGTTGCCGACTGGAAGGAAAACCATTGGAACAAAATGGGTGTTTAAGAAGAAGATGAATTCAAAAGGAAGGGTGGAGAAATGCAAATATAGGTTGGTAGAAAAAGGTTATTCCCAGGTGTCAGGAATTTATTTCGGTGATATTTTTTCTCTTGTTTCTAAGTTAGCTTCTATTAGATTACTTTTATCTATTGTTGTTGCTTTTGATTTTAAGGTAGAACAGATGGATGTGAATACAAAATTTCTTCATGGGGTTCTGGAAGAAGAGATCTACATGAAGCAACCAGAAGGCTTTGCAGTGAAGGGTAAGAAAGAACTGGTATGCAAGTTAAAATTTTTTATGTATGGGTTAAAGCAGTCACTCAGGATGTGGTATTAGAAATTTGATACATATATACAGGGAATTAACTTCACCAAAAGAAAAGCGGACCACTTTGTGTATTTTAAATTAATTGGTGACCGTGTTATTTATTTGGTATTGTATGTGGATGATATGTTGCTGATTGGAAATGAGAAAGAAATTATCTAGGATTTGAATACCCAATTGTCCTCCAAATTCGACATGGAGGATCTTGGTGCTGCAAACTATATTTTGGGCATGGAAATTAAATGAGATCGAGCAAAGAGGAAGCTCTGGTTAAACCAAAGGAAGTATGTCAAGACAATATTGCAAAGGTTTAATATGTAGGATAATAAACCGATGAAGGTTTCTATTCCTGTCGGTGTAAAGTTATTTGTTGAACAATGTCCCAAGACACAAGAAGAGGAAGAGGACAAGTCCCATGTTCCATATGCAAGTGCGGTCGGTAGCTTAATGTATGAAATGGTCTGTACTAGACCATAAATTGCACATGAAGTGGGAGTATTGAGTAGGTTTATGTCAAAACTAGGGAAGGATCATTGGACAACAATGAAGTGGATTTTCAGGTATTTGCGTGGCACTAGTGATTATAGTCTATGCTACCAAGGAAGACCAGGATTTGACAGACTTTTGGACATCTGCGAAGGTTCCTATTCCTTTAGGTGTGAAGTTATCTACTAAAAATTGTCCCAAGAGACAAGAAGAGGAAGAGGACATGTCCCATGTTCCATATGCGAGTGAAGTTGGTAGCCTGATGTATGCAATGGTTTTCCCCATAGCATACATTACACACGCAGTGGTAGTATTGAGCAGGTTTATGTTGAAACCAAGGAAGGAGCATTAGACAATAGTGAAATGGGTTTTCATGTATTTGTGTGGCACTAGTAATTATGGTTTTTTCTACCAAGAAAAACCAGGATTGGACAAAGTTTTTGACATTCATGACCTTGTTGATGCAAACTGGGTTGGAGATCTAGATTAAAGAAAATCTACAAGGAGGTATGTTTTTAACCTATTTGGAGGAGTAGTCATTTAGATGAGCAAGAGAAAGTTTGTAGTGTCCCTTTCAACTACAGAGGCATAATATATGATAACCACTCATGCAAGCAATGAACCAGTTTGGTTACAGAGATTGTGTTCAAGTATGGGGTTGGTACAATGGGCTATAAGGATAAACCGTGACAACCAAAGTGCAATTTTCTTGGCTAATAACCCTTATTATCATTCAAAGACAAAGCACATTGATTTTTAATACCAATTTGTGAAGAATATGGTTGAGGACAAAAAGGTGTTACTAGTAAAGGTGGATACTTTGAATAATGTTGCAAATGCATTGATAAAGTCTATGATCACTGAGAAGTTTTCTTGGTGTAGAGAATCTAATGGGAATTGTAGGGTTGGAAAAATGACTAAGATCTCGTGTGACCCTCTATGTGGAAGGAAAATAACAAGTGGGAGCATGTTGGGTGTGTTTTATTTTCTTTCCATGACTAGACACATGTGTTGTACGTTGCGATGAGTGCATCTCAGGGGGGGAGTCATGGGGGGGTGACATCCCCCCCCCTGTTGGGGTGTGTGCAAGGGGGCAGTAGCCCCATTGGATGGGGTCCAGGGCAGTTCCCCATGATTTTATTTCTTTATGCGGACCCAATAATAGTTGGGCAGACCCAAGGATGGGGGATAAACCCAAAGATGGTGGGTGGACCTACCCATGGTTTTGTGCATGCATTTTGCACATGGTTTTGGGCATGATGGTTTTCTGCCCATGGTATTTTGTAGATCTAGTCAAGGGAACTACGATTATGTAGGCTAATCCAGGGTTAACGGATTGGGGTTTATGAATGCTTCGACATGTATATATATATATTTGTAGCATTGAAAGGAACATAATGAAAAAGCAATCTAGTAGTCTTGGTTTTGGGATCTAGGGGAAAGTATCTGTTTATATTTGTTTTATGTTTTCGCCATTGTATATTTTTCTATTTTAAGAAATCATTTGCATGTAATATCTGTATAGGGTTAAAACCTACAAACATGAGCTAAACATCGCATAGACACTGTTTTGATGGACAATGCTATGCTTGTTCAATCTTGCATAAAATAAGTGTGCTCATGAACCCATTGCACACTAAGTATGTATGTGCAAGTGACTTGATAGTTTAAAATAAGAAGAAGACTTAAAATCTTTACAAAACATCAAACTACCATGGATTAAAATTAATACAACAAACCTTAAGATCCTCAGTAGGATCCAAAAGTCAAGTGCGAGAAAATTTTTGGAGGGTGTTGATTGTAGTGAACACATATATATTAAAACATGCATTTAATTATTACCCACAAGAAAATCGTTTGGTTGAATCGAAAAATAAAAATCTCATCCACATAATAAAGAAAAACATCTTCTCTGAGAAAAGGAACTTGCACAATGCTTTAACCAATGCACTATAAGTTGACCGTGTAGCTCCTAAGCCTTCCTTCAATACCTCACCATACTTTCTGGTTTATGGTAAATAAGCTATCTTTCCCACAAACTTGTATATCCCAGCCTTGCAACTCTCCCAAGCGTCCTAAGGTAGACCTTTCCTTCTGGTTCATAGCAGGATAAACACTTTACTCAAACTCGACGAAGAAAGGCTCAAAGCCAAAGAGAGATTTTTAATTCATCAAAACGGTGTTAAGCGTTGGCTCAATAAGAAATTCACAGGGGAAAAGAGTTTCGATGTGGGTGACCTAGTACTAAAGTGGGATAAAGCCCATGAAGAGAAAGACAAGCACACAAAGTTCCAACCTCTATGGATTGGCCCTTTCACCATTGAAGAGAAGCTAGGTCATAATATATTCAAGCTGCGATCCTTAGACAAGAGGATTGACCCCCTTCCCATAAATGACCGAGATTTGAAACATTATTTTCAATAGTAGCTACAAGTTGCACTTCCTATACAATTTGTTATTTTTCTTTTCTGTTTCATCTGTGTTGATTGTATGTGTGTCATGTTAGTCATGTGATTTCGTGTTCATTTCTTGGTCATTGTACATAGTTAAGACCTTATGAAAAGGTGTATGTCTCAAAAGGAATTTGTGGTGGGGTGAAAGAGAAAATGTGACAGCCACAACTCTTGGATATCCGTTTTTTCTCCTTCTTTATTTGGGAAAATTCCATAGGTTGAGATAAGTCTAGATGGAAAATATGATACATCCAAAAGGAAAACCTTGAGGTAACCAATTAGGCATGTACCTATGCTGGTATCCAAACTAATCAACTTGGTGTATATCTAATTGTGTGTCAATGCTTGTCCAACATAGTAGAGAAAGGATAAGGGGAAATCTAAAGTAAGAAAACTTATATTAGAGGTTCTAAAATACTTCTCTAAAGGGGAAACCTTCTATGCTCCAAATAAGTTGGGATCCATCTTCTTCCAGTTGAAAATAATAAGTGTCAATGCTCAGTCCTATTAAATAACTAAATAAAGCGTGAAAGAAGAGAAAGGCTTCCTACACTGGGAGGTAAAGCAAGCGACTTCGTCGGGGTACTAGTTAGGCCTGCTGGCAACAAAGCAACATTTTTTCCCCTGAAGTGACTCCACCAGGGTATTTTCCAAGCTTGCTGGAAACATAGCAACACTAGAGATGAAAAATCATACTCTCAATGTCATAAAATTGCTGTGCACATTACCCTTTCCTTGATTGAAACAGTTGTGATATGGGGTATCTTTTGTGTGTTCAACAAAGTAGAAGAAAGTGAGGCACTATGTGTATAATCAGTTCGAAAGGGGGAAGTAAAGGAAATATAATTGGTGAATCAATACTTCTTGAAGGTTTGACCATTTATCTGAAAATATATTCCTAAACAAGGAAACTGAAGCTCACCCAGTGTGTCACCAAGTGTTTTCACTGCTACAACACCCTCCAAAATTTCACTACATTCAAATTTTGGATCCTACCTTACCATCGTACCTAGAGTCGCCATGGTCTTCAAGTTTACGAGTTAATATATGTGTTTCAGGTGTTCTTGAGGATTTTCATGTGTTGTTGCATTGATTAGAACATCTCTAGTGCATTTTAGGGTCATAACACCTTTATTGTTGTAAAAAAGACACTTTTTGCTTGTAGTTGCACACACTTCACTCATTTTACTTTGGTAATGTATGTAAAGTGGATTTTTGATGTATACTTATCATTTCTCAAGCTTGTATAAGTTATCTTGATGAGTTGGTATGTGTCACACATGACTTTATGTCCAAACTCATTGTGTTCACCCCTGGTCGCATCTTCAAAACTTAGACAAATTTCGGTTACAAAATGAACCCATTGAGGAAGGAAGTGCATGAGCGCACTCTTAAACCTTGATTGGGAATCCTTCATTGTTCAGAAGTGTGCCATGCACCATCCAAGAGTGCATAGTCCCCTCCTCAAGCATCATTCCCCTTCCTTTTTCTGAACTGTGCCCTTTGAGAAACCAAGTCTTCCTTTGAACACACTCCTTCGATGTGAAGGAATGCACCCTCCTTGACCCTTTGAGTGCATAAGTGAACTACCAAGGCCCAAAGCTCCATCCTTCAGCCTTCATACTTCCGTCACCCCCCCTCCTTGGTATCTTGAGCGCATGAGCATAGCCCAAAGGCAAAAATTTCCATCCTTCTACATTCAGGTATGTGCCCTACACCCTCCTTCTCTCCCTTGTGTGCACAACACACTTGGGAAGCCCAAAACCTCCTGCTTCATCTTTCAGACATGCACCCTACGCCCTCCCTTGAGCGATTTTTTCCCTTGAGTGCATGAGAGAATCCTAAAGCCTCTTATCCTCTTCCCTTCAGCTCTTCAACCTTTTAAAGCGTGCCCTTGCACTCGAAATATCTCCTTGTTCCTTTCAGGTGCACTGTTAAGGCATGAAAAAAAATATGCATGCAACATGTTAGAATATGATATTTTCAGGATGATGGATGCTTTTCGTGAGTTATTACAGATACAAGTATTCCAGGAACAACATGGCAAGCACACATGAAGAATATTAGGCAAAGAAGGTAAACAAAGGAAGCATCGAAGAACAAAAAACACATTGAAATCTTGATGATCAAATCACCTTGAAGACTCCATTAGATCAAAGACCCTTTGGAGGGTGAATACATCAATGATCAGAAACTGCATGAAGAACAAGCACACGAGTGGCATCCATTGAAGAAATTCCATGTCATCAATCACTATAAGTCTAAGGCATCAATAATAGTGACTTGTCATGTCTTATCACATGATGATGTGTAAGTTATGCTGTAATGATGTAATCATTGTAAAGATAAATAAGTGGAATTCCAAGAGTCATGTATGGACAAAATATATGGAATTCCAAAGGACATGTAATACCAAGAGTCATATGTAATTCCAAGGTCATTTGGAAGTCCATGAGGTTGTAGAGTCCAAAGGTCACTAGAAGTTGGAAAGTCAAGAGTCACGAGGAGGTGAAATTTCATGCCTCAAGTTATAGAAGGATCCTCACTACTCATGCAAATTACTTTTAACCTTGGCTTCTCCCACAAGGCATTAAAGATATAGAGTTAGTACCTTTGCGGAGAAAGTAGTGGCTCTAACGCGTGATGTTCATCGTATTTATGTATCTTGGAACTTTTGTTTAATACTTGAAGCCTTTCGGCCAACACATTCTCACACATGGGTTGTAGATTTTTTAATACTATTCTTTGAATGTTTATGATTCATGTTCGATTTCACATGTACTCAAGTAATTGAACTATTTCAGTGACTTTGGAGCTTAACTTATTAGAAATGTGTTGTAATGTATGTAATGATCGTCACAATATGTGAACTATTTTGCTTGATGTTAGACGAGTCTTTCTCATATGTGTGTGTTTGTGTGTCTCCATTAAGGTAGTATTATTACTTCTCTCTTAGAGGCTCACATTATTCCCCCTATGTAGTTAAATAACCTTGATATGTTTGCAATTGAACATTCACAAGGCACACTCTCTTGCTCATTCAAAAGCACAAGCACACTTCTCTTCCATGCTAACAACTAAAGCCAAGGAATATCTTTAAGTAAATGGTAGCTGGGTTGTATTTTGGATGGGACTTCTACACCAAACAGTGTGAGGTCCAATTGGGACCTCATATCGGGGATATCCTCTATATGTTGGCGATATCCAACACTTTCAACACATCCCAACGTAGGTTTAATTCTCATAAGTGATATGTTGAACTCCTATTGAGTATATTGTTGTAATGTATTTGAACCCTTTTATTAATCAACCTTGTGCTTTGAAGATCCTAGGGTTCTGTTGTGCCCTACAACAACCCCCGATTTCATATCATTACTATTCCAAAACCATAATATGAAACGGGTTCTGTTGTGCCCTACAACAACCCCCCATTTCATATCATTACTATTCCAAAACCATAATATGAAACGGGTCCCTTTTTAATTTTTGTTTTTAAATTGGTATCAATTAAAGTTCTATTTCAAAAAGGCTAGAAGAAATAAAAGAAAACATCACCAAAAGGCCTCTTCAATAAAACCAATCAAAAACCTTAATGTCAAACGATTTATCTTTTGTCATTGCGATAAAGCGATCGCAAGATCGCATATCGCAATGACAAAGGGAGCACAACTTAAGGACATTTTTATTTGTTCCGATGCGAAATCGCTATCGGGTATCAGTGAAACATAAAGTAACACTATTAAGAACCCCTTGCTTCGATGCGATGTGATATCGGCAATCGACAATCATCGATAATGCTTAAACGCAAATAAGCTCCCTCTCGCTCCGATGTGATGCGACATCGCTATCGGCAATTTACCATGTACGCATTCTTAGCCACCCCACTCGTTACTCCCGAAGCGATGCGATATCGCTATCGGCGATCGGGGATTCCAAATGGAACTAAAACAATGACTTAGGATTTTCCCGACGCCCGATTGCGAAAAGGGCATAAGCATAGTTTTCAAAGTAAAATCATAAAAGCAGTTAAATACAATTTATTCACAATTAAGGCAAAATATTTCGAAAAGCTACTCATCCGTGTTCAACCGCCAAATCGTCCAAGGCATGCTTCAAATAAATCATTCGGCCATTAACCGAAGTGACTGGTATTAATGAGATTGACAGGCCTTAACGGCCATTTAATGAAAACATCAAGCTTGCGATCTATTCACAGATTTGATCCCAAGCCGTCTTAAGTCGATCGATCACCATGAATTTGTCAAGATATATATATACCTCAGTCTATTTGATTCATGTTATTGTTTCATGTTATTACGCCTATCTTTCTCTCTGTGCAAAATTTTTCCACAGAGACAGATTTGACTGGAATGGGAAAGAAGTCCAAAAAGACTACAATGTCTTCCGCTTCGCCAGTTGCAGGGCAATCTGTGGTTGATTCAGGCAGTAAAAAGAAAGGGCTTATATTAGATACTACGTGCCTGGGACTTACCAGAGCCACTTGGCAAGGAACATATAATTTGATTGAAGCCGAAGAGCCGAAGGTGACGGGAATACAAGTCTCATGCGACAGTACTAGCAAATCTGAGGCTAATCTAAAAGACTTGGCCAATTCCTTTCTTCACAGAATAGCGGCCCGGGAGCAAATTCTCCCATATACGGATGTGGTAAGGTGGGCAATCCAAGAGATCCCAATTACCGAAAGAATGTTCAGCACTGCAGATGGGAGGATTTTCGGTTCTTTTCGAGCCGAAGATCTAAGACAAATGTATCATCTACCGGCAGAAGAGAAGAAGTATAACACGACATTTCTGGAGAAGTTCTGAGCAGAAAACGAGGCCGAGTCCAAACCAATTCGAGGCTGGAGACAAAATCCAACAAAACACAAGCACGAATCCTCGGGTAAGTACTCAGTCGAGTCTCTATGTTCTCCTTACTTCTATGCTGGAATTATGATGTGTAGACTATGGGGATTACATGACTTCGCCAATTTTACCATAGAGATGGTCCCCTTAATGGAGGCGGCATGTAGTGGCGAGATTATGGATTGGGCGGATATATTATCTGATAAGTTAGCCAAGGCCATTCTTAATTTCAGATTTAATTCCCGCGTCACAGAGAGGTTTATTCCGCCATTTTATTACAGTGCCTATGTGTTGGATGTTTTATGTTTTAATTCTGAATTTCCTGTGCTCAGATGGAGGTGGACGTCGCAAGACCCCACACCCATCCACATATATCATCAAAAGTTGTGGAAGACCAACTACAAACACCACCTATATCAAATCTGCAACGGTTTTATGTTACCGATTCATTACTCCATTTTTGATAAGCCTGCCCTGAAGATTTCTGAACAAGCAGGGGTGGATTTAACCGCCATAGCAAGTTGGTTTGGAGAAGAGAAATTCACCTACATTAGAGTTTTTGGCAGTCAGGCCAGGCCGCATGTGCTTCCACTGTACATTCCTGATAAGTTACTTGCCAGGGAAGTAGCTTATCAAATCAATGCCAATGGGGTTACTCAGACCCTGAAGAAAGCAAAGAAGCATGTCTGGCCCTCCTTTCCCCTGCGAATTGGTATTTACACTCTGCATGATATCAAAACATGCAGAGAAGGAAGCTGGGAAGATAAATTCGCTGACTCTAGCCACTCTGCCAAGCAGGCAGTATGATCCAAGGAAAATCGCTTACAATGCGCTCGACCAGGCCAAATTGCCCAAGTTCGAGCGCAAAGAAGATAGATTCGAGGATTTGTTTGCATCGGCTGAATCACTATATCAAGTCAAATTGCTTGCCAGAAATGAATACAACGATGAGGGGCTAGCCGAATTTAACAGAATTAGAGAACAAAGGTTGCAAACTCTGCCTCTAGACCTGTTAGCGACTACTCCAATGACGACAAAATCAAGCGAGCCTGAGCAGCAAAGTAATACGCAACCTCCTGCTACATCAAAGCAGCAGGAGGAAGTGCATAATCAGAGGTAGGAAGAAACCCAGGAACATTTACAGCGACAGGATGAAACCCAGGTGAAAACTCAAGAAGAGGGTAGCTCAAAAGTTAATGATGATACACAAATTGATCCGAATTTGCTCCAACAATGTCAGCAATTCAACTCAATCATCGGCAACCTAGAGTGCTTGAAAGATGATGAGGTTTCTAAAGAGGGTGACACACAGGAAGCGACATCAAAACAGGTTTCGGGCGAAACCAGCGACCCACCCAAATCAAAGGAAACAGAAATAATTCCTAAGGATCCATTGGGCAAAATCATTTTGCAAATAGAAGAGATTCAACCTTTGGATGTATTTTACAGCCCTAAGCATAAAGTTGTTGTAAAGCGACAGAGGAAAAGGAGAAGGGCTGATCAACCTTCTCTATTCCCTGAATTAACAGTAACGGGCAATGTTGTGTGGAAAGAGGAATTTGATCCCTCCGATGACTTAACAAAGCTATCACAATACGCTGGATCATATTCGGCGGCGACCATTGATAAAGCATCGGAGGTGAGTAGTCTATTAAAGGTGAAAGATCAAGATATCTTTTCGCTACAGGCTCAATTATCGAAAGTGCAGCAAAAGGCAGAACAGGCGGAGCAGGAATTGCTAGTACAACAACAAAACAATTATCGGCTGACTAAGCAATTATAAGAGGAGAAACAGAAGATTGACGAGAGCGCAATCCAAAGGAAAAAAGAGTTATCGGCAGCATTGGCGCAATTAAATATATCAACTGAGGGAACGATAAAAGCTAAAGATGAGCAAATCGCTCAATTATAAACTCAAATTGAGCAAATGAAAAGGCTCCCTCAGGTAGATGAGTTCAAAGCAGAGGCGCTTCAATTAAATAAAGCATTGATAAATCAGGTTAAGCTCCTATGTCAGCAAATTACCCAGGCAGAGCCATTGTGCGAATTGGTAGCATCCATAAGCAAAAAGGTAGAAAAGGCAAGGACAGATTTGGATCAGGTCGAAGAAACACTGATAAGTTTTCTGGAATGGCAAGATTCCGATCAGGGCCAAGCGACTAATCTACCAAGAATTCTGGAATCGCACAAAGAAATACTATTCAAAGAATGGCAATCACAGTTAATGAAGGCAGAAAGAGCGATTTTTAGATGCAAGGCAACCACTGGTAATTTGGTTGAATTAGTAAATAATACGCTTTATTTGTCTAACATGATTTCCCAATGTACTCCAGGCCAATTAACAGCAACAAAGATGTTGGAGCATTCATGCTACCCAGAGCTAGAGAAAAATGGAAGATTAATCGCGGGATCAACAGTTTAACATGGGACGCCTATTGGTTCTTCTTAGTAAAGCCATACAGCCAAAGAGCCGCCTTAAAATGCCTCACAGATGCTATCGGGTATATCATACCCGAAATTCAGGATGCCACCTTTGCTGCCCAACTCAGCTTGCGCCTCAACAGACCGCCAGAAGTGGAACCGATGCTTGCGATAAGTCAGTTCAGGTTTAAAGGCAAGCAGCCTGAGTCATGATTCACATCGCCGACTGCCAGATCGCCCCAAGGAGATAGATTGCATTTATTGATACCAATTTAGTAGGATTTTGTTTCATAGATTTTTTTAGCTTAGTAGTATTTATAGACCCTTTCATGCATTTAGAAAGGGTCGTAAAGTTTTGTATATGACTTAAACCTTGAAGTTGCACTATTGTACTTCAGGGATATTCTTTTATGAAACTGGACCAATTATTCTGAGTTTAATGAGGAAGGTTTTTATGCAAATGTGCACTACTGTCTTTGTTTAAAAGCATTTTTGTGTTGAAGCAAGAATTGTGAATAGCGATTGATATCTGGGATTGATTAGCAGCTCACACGGTACTATTATCTGCATCTGTACTCATTCCTGTTATATGAATTGTTATTTAATCACTCTTGCTATTATCGCTTATATATATATGTGCTTTTTGCAGCATCCTTTATGCATCCCACTATTGGTTGTTTACAGTATGCTTCTCTTTCAATCGTATATATGTATCGATGATATAAATAGTGAATGCAGTAATTTGTGTTAATTGCTTGATTTTGGCTATTCATATGAAGTAATCTTTGAATGATTGAATATCTCATGTTTATTTTACAGAGTCATCTATATGCTTGTTAGATAGATAAGGATTATTAAACACTGCATTCCGAATGAATAAATTGTTCCCGGGATTAGTATTAGTTTCCCTATTTTTGTCAATAGAATAAGCTAGTCACCTATCATCTAAAACAAACTATTCATCACCCATCCATCCCTTTTATTCATTATTGGGAAACTGGTCCCGTTATCTCCAGTCGGAGCCACCATCCCAAACGGAAAAGGAGCTGTACTAAGGTCCAGACTGGGTGGTTATCCCCCAATGTTGTTGCAGCGATTTTTGAGGCATCAACATTTCTGGCGCTAGAAGGAGGGCCATCCGCTATGAATGGCGAGTAAGCAAACACCTACAAACCATTCAAAGAGTAACTCACCCTCCGCCTCTCCTCAGACATCTCGTTCACATTCTGAATCTCCAGTATCCAGACGAGACGAAGAGGAATCAACCACTACTGCTCAATTACATCATACTTCAGAACACTTAAGCCCGGATTCCCCTGAAGTTCAATCCATCATCTAGAAACTTCAAGGCTTCTCAATTTCCCCTCCTAGATCTGAAGTATCACAAGGCAGTCACACTTCGCAATTTCGCTTACCCCCTCATCTTACCAGACTCCAAAGCGAAAAGCTAGGTATTGAACCACCTGAATTTCCTTTACCCGAAAGGAAAAGGATCAAAAAGACCACTGAAGGTTCTGGTAGCGAAACCTTTTCCCCATCATCTTCCATTTCATCATCACCTGTGTGAATTCATACACCCACTTCACCACTCCATATAGTTGTTCACCAAGGGACTTCATATCAAGCATCGCAATCTTTTCAGTTTGTACTTCCACCTCCCCCTCACACACCTGGAATGCCACAAGCGATCGTTGGTAATCCGAAAATGGCCCAAAGACCATGGAGAAGTCCTGGTGCAGTCACCATGCCTACACCTTTACATCCTTTACCCGATTACCCCGAAAAATGGTTACCCAAATTCAATCCAGATGTTGGAACTTCTGCAGAAGAACATATTAACAGTTTTATGTTGTCAGTCAATCTAAAGGGAGTCACTGAAGAAGATGTGGTAGTAAGATTATTTCCCTATTCACTACAAGGATTCGCAGGGTCTTGGTATTTTTCCTTACCCTCTGGATCCATCACAAGTTGGAACATCTTTCAGGAACAGTTTCTTACCAAATACGGTGATGACAGATACTTAGCTACACTTGTCCATGATCTTTCAAATTTAAGGATCGAGTCGAGAGAACCCATCAAGGAGTTCAACTCCAGATTTAACAAACTCTTGAACAAAATCCCCACTGATGATAATCCAAGCGAACAAGTTAGAAGCGAGTGGTATATCACTGCTTTGCCTTCAAACATTGCCATATTTGTTGATAGGGCCAAACAGCCCACATTGGCCGAAAACATGAAGGAAGCACTCGTTGTGGAAAAAAGTGTAATCGCCTTAGAAAAGAAAACTGCCTTGGAAGAAAGAAAATCTAAAAAAGTATCCTTTAAAGATGACTCTAAGAAAAAGAATACTAAGGATCCATATGACATGGAGGGCCTTCAAAAAGTCCTTAAAACTATGTCGAACGAAATGGTTGAGATCAAGAAACAAGTATCAGAATCCTCAACAAAGAAACCATATAGGAATTTCAGGAAACCCGAGTCCAAGCCTCCAAATGTTATATCATATGCAGACTCGGATCCTGAGGAAGAAGAAGAGGAAGAAACAGTTACACCATCTGAAGGAGAAGAAGAGGAAGTAGTTGAATGTCACGGAATGTGGGACTTTATACTCCCTAATTCCAATATTGATGCCGAACAAGAAGCCTTTCCTGTCACTACAAGGAGTAAAAGTACTCCCGATCCTGTTCAAGCTAATCCAAAGAAAAGGAGTGCTGGAACCAATACTATAAAGGAAAAGGTACCCGTTAGGAAGCCAGCCGCGACAGTATCAAACAATCAACCATCATCCTCTACTACACCTTCGTCATCTAAAACATTGGTAGTTTCCGATTCAATGGATTATAATATTGTCGATGGCATGAAGAAAACTAAGGCAAACATCACCATGTTTAAACTTAGTAAATTAAAACATCAGCAAAAATTACTACTCAAAGAATTTAATGTTGTTCCTTCTTCACCTCTTCCCACCATTAAAGCTGCAAGCGACTCAGGACAACCCCCTGTTGGTAGAGTTGAGGCAACTGACACTATTCTGATTGGAGACAGATCAAACTCCCATACCCCTCCTTTCCTCTTGACTTATGAAATTTATAATCGAAATCTACACAACTGTTTAATTGATTCTGGGGCATCTTCAAATATAATGCCTGCTTCAGTTTGCTCTGAACTAAATATAGAACCCCAAAAGTCTTCTATTCACATTGTGCAGTTAGATAGAACTAAAGTTCAAGTTCTAGGGGAAATAAACTCTGTAACAATCAGGTTATCGGCAGATCCAAGAATTGTCCAAAGGATTGATATTCTAGTCGCCGATATACCTGAATTCTATGGGTTGATTTTAAGCAGGGATTGGTCAGAAAAACTCCATGGATATGTCTCCATCGATTGGTCCCATATGTGGCTCCCCTATAAGGGCAAGCCCAATCAAATAAGGATCGATCGGGAGAAACATATGACCCACACTGTTACAGAATTTGAACAAGAAAATCAACCAGTCGCGTTCAACAACAATATCCTAGGAAATTATTCTTCCGAGTCATTTTTTCGGCAATTATATTGCCCAACCATCTCCTTTCTCAGTTAACAATTTCGCATCGCAAATTGAAAATTTTTCACAGACCGACAGGTCTAAATGTGTTAATGTTACTGAGAATTTTGTAACAAAAATTGTAGATAATTCTTTATTTTGGTCTTTATATTTTGATGGATCCAAGTCTAGTGAAGGATCAGGAGCAGGATGCATTTTGGTCAGCCTGCAAGGAGAAAAAACAATGCTTTCCTGTAGATTAGAATTTGAATGCACCAATAACACAACTGAGTACGAAGCATTAGTCCAAGGACTGTACAAAGCGATTGGCCTCAAAGTCCAATACTTAAAGGTCTTTGGCGACTCTGAGATTACTGTTAAATAGGTAAGGAATACAATTCATTGTCTTTCGAACCATCTCAAGCATTATTAATCACTGGTACAAGAGCTCACTTCCAATTTTTTAGCATTCAATATTTCTTCCATTCCCAGGTCGCAAAATTCGGCAGCTGACTTGCTAGCCAATGTCGCTTCCAAGCTACTCCCTTCCGAAGACTATAGTCTAGATAGGTTTTCAGTAGAATTACTTTTTAGGCCATCCATTCCTGACAATGTAACCAATTGGAGAGTGTTTAACCATGATGATGACATTTTACAATTTCTGTCCTCCGAAAAATCCTATGATAATCAAATCATTGAGGAAGACGAGCACGATGTTCAAATGCATGAGGAAAACTCAATTCCAAAGTGCGTGGTAAAGCTTGAGGACCTCTACGATATTAAAGACAGATTTAAACCTGTGTCTAATACAAAGCTCCAGAGCTCTACCTTAAGGTTTGAATTGATAAACCTTGGCACCGAACAAAATCCTCAAAACATTAATTTAGGATTAGGACTTTCCATAGAGGAAAAGGAAGCATTCATTAGTCTGTTACGAAAGAATAAACATGTTTTCTCTTGGAAATATGACGATCTAAAAACGTATGATACATCTATTATCCAGCACACTATCCCGATGCTTCCCGAACAGAAACCAGTTCAACAAAAGTTGAGAAAAATACATCCAAACTTAGAGGGTCAGATAAAATCGGAAATCAATAAACTCTTAAAAGCTAAGATTATTTTTCCCGTTCGACACTCTAACTGGGTCTCCAATATGGTACCAGTCAACAAGAAAAATGGCGACATAAGAATTTGTATTGATTTCATAAATTTAAATAAGGCAAGTTTAAAGGATAACTTCCCATTACCCACTATGGAGCAGATACTCCAATTAGTGGTAGGCTCAGAGTTAATGTCCTTTTTGGACGGTTTTTCAGGATATAACCAAATTTTGGTCCATCCTGATGACCGACTCAAAACCACATTCAGAACAAAATGGGGAACGTATGCATATCAGAAAATGTCTTTCGGACTTATTAATGCAGGAGCCACTTTTCAAAGAGCAATGGATATCGCTTTCAAAGGGTTAATTAATAGAATAGTAGTTGTCTATTTGGATGACATTACTGTATTTTCTAAAGAGAGATCCAATCACTTGCATGATTTGAATCAAATCTCCTCCACTTATGGTAGTAAAGACAAACTAGAACCAGAGATGGACCCATCAATGCTCACTACCTTTTTGGAGACATGCATGAAGCTGCTGCGCGACAATGAAGTGGTGAAGGGGCTACAAGAACTCATCACTAGATGTGCTGGACCAGGAGAACTGTACGTATTCCAGAAGCTCGAAAAGGACACAACACGAATAGGAAGGGATATGAAATTGACTGCGCAAATCGGGGAATATGAAATGGATCAAGTGATTTTGGATCTAGGATTGGATGTGAACGTTCTGCCAAAGAAGACATGGGAGCACATGGGCAGGCCCACCTTGCAATGGTCCCCTATTCAATTACAAATGGCGAACCAACAGAAGATCCTACTGATGGGAAGATTGTAGGGAATAATAGTAGATATCAAAGGTGCGAGTGCGGTTACATTTTTCGAAGTGATAGAGATTGTTGATGATAGCAATCCCTATCCCATGCTATTAGGAATAGATTGGGCCATTGACATGAATGGAGTGATAAATCCAAAGAAGCGCAAGATGATTTTTGAGAAAAAGTCACTACGCGTAGTGGTACCTTTAGACCCTGCGGAAGGATCACGTTACACAGAGCCAATGCGCAACGATGAGAGCGACGATAATCTAGAATGTATCTACAAGATAAACGCGTGGGAGCAAGACTGGGTGAATCCAATAGTGGATGGCAAGATTTTGATGGGAGTTTGAAAGCTCCTACACATTAGATTTGGACAAGGAAATAGAACGATGGAAGAACCAGTTACACAAGGTAACCACGCTCAACTGCAACATGATGATGATGTCACTGCATTGCGTGACAATAGAGGTAAGAGATCTACTTATGTATGACGAGTTGAGTAAGGTGGATGATTTCCTAACAAAATTTGAAAGCGATGTACCCAAACAATAGCATTTTGACACTATGAAATGGGCACTATGTATTACGCCCACAAGATGGTGGGTATGCATCTAAGAAGTTTCAAGGACTAGCGTGAATTCAGAAGGATGATGCTTAGGTGGTTTGGAAAGCCTCAAATGCAGATGAAAGCCGAGTATGACACATGAAATAGCCTGCATGGCCACCTCTCCAGATGGGTATAGGTGTATGGTACGCAACCTACACAAATGCACACTGTCCTTGCGATAGGAAATAGGACCAACAAGTAGGATTGGGCAAGAAAATGGCACGAACAATGAAGTATGATAAGACCAAGCACACCGTAGATTATCTGTGTGGAAGCCTTTGACAAAGTATGTGAAGTATTGAACACGATCCACCAGGTGAGATGCACTAATTGGGACCTACGCGTACCAACAGTTCTATAAGGTTATAAGACCATGTGAAAAACCCTGACCATGCAGGCACTTCCGATGCTGAAGTATGAAGTAGATGTTGTAATCCCTATGGAGCATGCAAAGCCTAGTCCACACATGGCAGCACCCATAGATACGACGGTTCGCGAAGCCCAGAAAGAAGGAATCACACAGCCACAAGAGACATAACACATGAGCCATGAGGAAGAAATCCAACAAGGAAACCTTAGACTTCGTGAATTTTAAAAAGAAAGGGTACATTAAGAGAGAAAAGTGCTTTGATGGACGCAGAGGCCAAGAAGCTGGAGGACGAGATAAAGGAAGAGTTTCTCGCCGAAAACACTAGGATGGTATGGAAAGGTGCGTATGATGATACTGACAAGTTTGAGAACTATTGTCGTGAATTGGTTAGTCTGATGCCTTGGATTGGACTGCATATCACCAAGCATAGTGACTAGGGTAGCACGTTGTAAATGATGAAGTGCGCGATGCCGACCACAATAATAGAAGGTGGGGATTCTCTGAGAACCATGATGGAGGACAGGATGGAGCCCCACATAGATGGTGTGACCACCTGACTAGCCAAGGGAAGGATAGTCTTAGTGCTCCAGGTAGTTGGAAGGAAGAACGAGACTATAAACTATCCTGCCCGGGAGTTGTGTGATGTTGGAGATGCGCGTAGAAGTAGAGATTCACAAGGTTTGCAACCACACACGGGGGACTGCGCTGTCATGTGGATTGAAAAGAAAGTGACCATTGAAGTGACTATTCACGATGGGATGATCGACTTGAGGCCAAATGAAGTGGGTGGTGGAAATTTAAGAAGCGATTTATGGGCGAGATTTAGGAAAATCTACTGCTAAGAAAGCATTAATGAACCAGAATGGGGGGGGAATGGTTGAATTTGAATTCAAAAGGCACTATAAAATGCAAAAGGCTTCTCAGCAAACAATGCTCAGTTATTTGTGAATTGAGAAATTAAGTAGAGCCCTGAGCATTGTGAGCCGAGCGTTGACTGAGCCCCAGAATTCACGAGTGAGAATACAACCCAGATACGATGACAACAACTAAGGATTGGTTTGGGAATAGAAGAGGTAACCGCTGGCGAGGCCGCGCAGACCCCAATTGTGGAGGATGTTCTAGAAGGTGCCAGGATTGTGGTAGAGATCCCGAAATCACCATGTATGCCAAGAACCAAGAAGGATAAACAAGCAATGGCCCTCATATGCATGTCCCTGAGGAACCCATTGCGCAAGAAACTATCGATGGAAGAGAGGGGGAAAGCTGTCATGATAGAAATAGATGAGGAAGAATAATATTTGTAGGCCCTTATCATTGCAGAGGAAGAAGACGAAGGCATGGAGGAGGATATTCAACCTACAAACTCTATGACAAAACTACCCTCATATGGCCCCCCTCGAAAAGGGAGGGCCAAGATGCCTAAGGACCTGGAAGAAACCAAGAGTTCACTCCATACCCCACTCCTCCCGGACAACATTGTGTTTGAAGGCACGCACCCAGGCCACGTGCCAACCATGAACTTTGAATATTGGGACCTTGCTGACCGTGAGAAGTTCCCTCACATGGAGATCGGGAACCTCATGAAGAAGAACACTGTGGGGGTGGTGACAATGTTAGAGCCATGGAAGTGGTTGCACAGAGTGGAAAAGGCTGGGTTACTGAAACTACTAAGGGTGTTGTATTTCCACCATGCGCCAATAGCCATTTTTGTCATCAGGAAGCTGCTCTGCTTGGTGCATGATGGGTATCTATGGCTGGAGGAGCCCATCCCCATCACGACCAACCTAATTCATCACATTTCCTAGCTAGCATACAAAGGAAAGGACCCCATGACCATATCAGAAGGGAAGGGTAGTGATTTGGCACTTGTGGAGGCCATGAATGCAAAGTGCAAGATGGAGAAGAAGAAGAGGGGCTACGCCACCTCCAACATTAGGGACAAAGAGGTACGCATAGCAACCCAAATCCTGGCAAGAAAATTTATGTGAAAGTGTCCCGCAGGCGAGGTACCTGCACCGTTGATCACATTGGCCGAGAAGTGTGCGGAGGGGTTGCAGTTTAACTAGGTTGAATTCCTCTACATGAAATTCTTGAAGAATTGCCACGAATCCTAGGAGTAGGGAAAAAATTTCCACCATACATGGTTGTTGCTATCCATAGCGCTCATAGTGGGGGAAATGCCGGAGGATAGTCAATTCCCCATTAATGACAGAGATTTACCAAAGGCCGCAAAGTACTCTTTGCTTTGGGCTAGGAAGGACGTGAAAAGGATATGCAACAACAAGATCTTCCAGGTGCTCATGGAGATGAACATCTAAATGTGGATCAACCGGAAGCTGCGCTTGTCATCCACAATGTACAACAGTCTACATAGTTTTACTGAATTCAAAGAAGACATGCATAATATACATTAGGGCGCAAAAGGATACTAAAAAGTAGTGGACAAAGCTACCCTTTATAGCCACTGATGAAGCCATTTTCAATGTCTTAGAGGCATGGCCATCGGAATGGCGTGCCCCAAACATTCCATAACTTGAGAGGCTGATAGCAAAAAGGAAGAAAGACGATTCCAAGCTACACGTGACATAGTTAGCTGAGAAAAGGCAGAAGGAAACAACAATGGATGAGGTACGGGCAACATGGGAAGCGGCATAGAAATCCGCTGAGCAGAAAAGGGATGCAAAAGTAGCAGCAATGGCCTAGGAAGCAACTGCGAAGGCGAGTGAGGGATAAGCAATGCCCTTGCAAGGGCAGGATGTAGAGGAAGTAGAAACAATAGAGGGGATCATGAACCCAGGGACTCCATCCACACAATTGAAGTGCCCACACACGACAGAGCGAGCAGGACAAAGGAAGAAGAATAAGGCCTCGAAATTGGCCATTGAATTGATCACCTTAACCGAGGGTGATCTACATGACATTGGCGAGATGGTGCGAGATGTCACAAATGAGGCTCTTAAGGATTTTATACAGGAGCACTAGAATGTGTTGGGGGCCCTTAGAGCATAGTTGCAGGAGTTACAACTCCATCCCCCTCAGGTGGGTACCCTTTTGACCCACCTCACAGCAAGATCCTTAGCAGTAGAGAAGATGTTGTGTGCACAGATGGAAAACACAATAGTGTTGCCGGAAGGGGCCCTAGTGACAACAAATGAGGCTGATAGATTTTTGGTTAGCATGATGAAAGGCCTTGGCCTTAATTTGGCTAGCCTTCAGCATGAGACACTATATCTGTTACAGGATGGGATAAAGGCAAAGTTGCGTGCTAGGGAGAGGCACCCGATCCAAGTCTTCAACGAGCAAAAGATACACATGGAACAACTCAACTTACAGTGTGATAACTTGGTGTCACAAAATCAACAGTTGGTGCAAGTGGTAGATGATGCTTGCCAAAGGATCCTGGAGCTGGCCATCCCAGCAGATCTACCAGTAAAGGTGCAGATCCACAGGTTAGCAATAGGAGTCTGTGAGGCTAGGGAAGAAATGACCAAGGTTCAGCAAGAGTTGACTCTTTAGATCATCGAGTTGTGGTTAAATGCACAACCATCTACTCCCCCAGAAGTCAAAGAATAGCACGCTAGCACTATCACAACGGGATTGGAGGAAATGGGAGGTGCAGTGTGAGATTGCACTAGCATGTTTGAAGAAGCACTTGAGGTTCTCACGACTCTGCAAGATGACCCCAACATCCAACACTTAGAGACAGAAGTGCGATAACTCTAATAGAAATACGACAGTGTCCGAGGAATTGCATAGACAATAATCCTCACCTAGAGGCTTGCGAGGATGCAATAAGCTAAAGAACTGAAGGAGTAGGTAGACATGGTGCGACACAAGGAGGTAGTTTCAAAGAACACCACCAGCCTTGGATCAATGAGGCTTTCACTATCATGGCAGCCATCGAAGGAAAGCTTGCACACATACAGGGGATGCAGGCACAAATGTAGAGAAGCACCCCAGAAACATAGGTCTCAGAACAACGGATGTAGCAGATTCAACAAGAAGCAGCTTCGTGCATTGTGAACCTCAGTACAGTTCGAGAATAGTTGGAGGGACTCCTCGCAAAGATCACCGCGACAACGGAGTGACTTGAGGACGAGTCATGATGTTTGTGTTGGGGGCCTATTGGGTATGGAATCCCCTGAAGGCATGTTTTTGGGCTCAAAGCCCAAGTTTTGACTCGATATTGTTGTAAAGACTCTACGAATTGTGGGTGTGGAGCACGAAATGTATGATAGAATTACGGGATTGTCTGCCCTAGTCTTGTAATGTAATGTCAGCCTACCCATGGTCCGCGGACCATGGGATTGTATAAATAGAGCGAGGCTTTAAGTGTAAAAGGAAGATAGAAAAGAAGCAGAGAGGAGAAAGAGTCTAAGTATCTAAGCGTGTCTTTGAGTCATAGGGTAGGAGAAGGCTCTGTAGCTGATTGCGCAGAGGCCTAGTAGTCCGCAACTAAGTGTGCGGACCCCTGCAGTTGAGTGTGCAGGGTGGAGTCGAGTCTATAACTGAGGAAGAATATAATAAAGAGAAGTTTTATCATAATTCAGTGCATCTATTCTTGGGTTAATTCATGTTTGTTATAAATTGCAAATATATTGTTTATTTACTGCACCCACCTATATGAATGATTTATATTGCTAAGTACAAGTTAACACATACAAGTAGGCTAAGTTAATCAAATAACAATGGAATACTAGTAAGGACTTGGGTAATAACAATGTTCGGCCCTGGAGTAGGGATGCACGAAGGCAAAATTTCAAGCTGTGAGGTATAGGAAAGGGCATGTAGCGACGTGCACATAGGATTGAACCGCGGACCACTTGAACTCATTAGACATCTCTAGGGTGCGGAAACCTGGTTCTAGCACCCTCCCAAATACTTCGGGTGAGACCTTAGTCCACGCTCTATGGATTGTTGCCGAAAGGGCTAGCAGTACAGGGATTTGTTTAGCTAAATCACCTCTGAACTTGGGTGAGGCCCCAACAAGCCAACACCCACCATTATTTATTTCTATTTTTTAGTTTCCTTATTTGTAGCACAATTTACTATTTTTGGTAGTTTTTCGGGTCCTAAACTTCTGGAGTCGGTTTGAGGCCCTGAATGACGTTTTTTGGGAAAACTGGGACCAACATTGTTGCTTAATGTTGGTCATACAAAAGTTGTAGTCCTTAGATAGATCTTACTAACGAGGTATTGTGCACATCAAATGAAGATTGTATGCCAAAGTTATGACCCCGGGAAGTTGATGTACCAATTTACCCAAACAGGGCCCATAGTTTGTCGCTTCATCTCCTAGGGTTAGATTTTTGGATGTTTAGGGTTTTCCATTGTTTCTCAACAATAAATAGGCCTTCGAGCCTCATTGTAACACAATTCAGAGGCATGTAGCTGCCACATCTCTCCTCAAAGATAAGCTACCATCGCTCGAGCTAATTTATTTCCATTTCTATTTGTAAGCATATTTCAGTATTTTACATTATTGAAATGAAGTATTATTTCTGCTCCATCTCTATATTTATGGCTATTTCTGTACTTTATTGCATTCCTACATAAATCCAGATCAATGGTATCAGAACGATTTTCCCTTTCGCTATTTTTCTTTGCATGTCCCCAACTAGGTCAGGTTATCAGGAGTTAGGGCTTGAATTGATTGAACCTTTGCAAGATCATCCTCGCAAATCTCGATGGCCTCCCATGGCAGATGAAAAGTAAGATGAAGTGGTAGGTGATCCTATCAAAAACTTGCTTGAAAAAGACCTCGAGCAACAAAGGAATGCGACGATGGACAAATTTACCCAGATCAGTCAGTGGCTACCAAGGGATGACACATCTAACAGCTACTCTGGAAGTGCCACACCCCTTATGGTATAAGTTAACTTTGTCATTCCCATATTTGAGGGTCAAATAGATGCAAACGTTGTAGATGAATGGTTAAATCTGCTAGAAAGATATTTTTTTGTTCATGATTTTTCCAGCTGGGAAAAGATCAATTTTGCACTTCTTAAAGACGCCCCCCACATTAAGGACTAGTGGGAAACCTACTGCAAGGAGAAGGATGAAAGTACAGTCTCACAATTTTCAACCACACCCACTTGGAATTCATTTTGGGATGCCATCATGGAGTAGTGCTACCATGTCGGGAGATACGAGGATAAATACATAAAATGGACCACGTTGCGGAAGGGAAGGGCCCAAGACTAGATAGAGTTTACCAAAATTTTTCATACCCTTTGCACAAATTTGGGTATCAAGGATTCTAAGCAGCATTTGGTACTCAAATACCATGGCTACCTACACAGGTACATCCAGGATGAGATGGAATTCCTGGACATCTCCTCGCTTGGCACATCGTATTGATACGCTGTCAAGATTGAGCAGAAGTTTAAACAGAAGAACTGAGTGTTGGCTTGATGGGGCCTGACCTAGGTCCAGTGTTAGTTAGCCAAACAAATCCCTACACTACTGGCCCTTTGAGCATTAGCCTGTCAAGCAAAGATCGAAGTCTCACCTGAAGCAGTATGGGGGCGTGCTGGAACTAAGTTTCTGCACCCTTGAGAATCCAAAGCTCTAATACCAAATGTTATGAAACCAGCTCAAGAAAAGATAGAAAAGATAGATCAATGCCTTAGAATTCAGCCTCTTCGAGGGGGCAACCTCCTTTACATTACATAAATGAACAATTCTTGGATGATTCAAAT
>APFE031726340.1:0-31493 GCA_000404065.3 Pinus taeda | reverse complement strand
AACCTCCTCTTAGAGTGCAGAAGTGCATGTTCCGAGAACAAGTTTTTGACAAATCTCTGGACCCTTCTCTAAATGCATGAGAAGGGTTTAAATACTGCTAACTAATTAACTTAATTACATAAATTTAGGATACGGTTTTAAATGACCGCCCTTCTGATAAAGCAAAACTATTTCTAAAAATTGAACCTAATTCTAAACTATTTCTGTATTTGTTCCCTAGTGCTGTTAGCACACAACATTCGCCATGGGAAGAGTCGGTTGGTTGCTTTCCACTTTTGTTTGAGCTATGAAAATAGAAATAACAAACGCTGACACCACTTTCTGGTAAACTAGAAGATATTTTCGAGAATCTTCCTCTTGCTGTGTGTATTCACTGCGTGTATACTTGGTAATGACCCAATTTCCTCTTAAACTGATTCTTCTTTTGCTCTTTCGGTTTCCGGCCTTGCAGATGACTGAAAAAGTTAGGGAATTTAATCTCTGAATAATTTTCTGCATCAAAAACTGCCTCTGCTCTTCATTCCAGGCTTTTCTGGTGCGTAAGCTTTAGGGTTTTTTGTAAACATGCTACTTTTGTGCGTCTTTGACTCTGAGCTTTAGGTGGCTTATTGACATCAGCATCTGTTGAGTGATACTTTGGAATCTTTGGTCCTGTCGCATGCGGCATCCGTTTCTGAAGGGATTTCTTCTCTGTTCTCCGAGCATTGATGCTTTCGCCTTTTCCTTAGATGTTTCCTGCACATTGCTTTATGTTATTTCCTGTTTTACAGTTTACGCAAGGGAAAAGAGTAGTGATAATAAAGATTGACATGAAAGCTTTAAGCTCTTATGAATGCATAATCATGACATCCGTAGCGAACTGACTCTTCGAAATACACGAGACTGTCCTTCCTGAATACTTTGGCGTACAATCATTAATTTCTTTTAAGGCGCGTGCCCAATTTAGGTTAACGGACAACTTTCCATTGAATACTGCGCCGAGGAAAATTTGCGATGGGTGATTTCTGCAACTCGCATCACAATGTCGTGGATCGCATCGTCAAGGTGTGTTATCACAGAAAATTATGATCGCGAATTTTCGCAAATCACATTTATCGCAGATCGCATTTATTGCAGTTCGCAGCATCGCAGATCGCATCATCGCAAAATTTAGTCGTTCAGTCATTGTGTGCTGCCTATACGATGTTGCGATATGCGACGTCGCATATCGGCCGTCAGATATTTCTTAAGAGTCTGAAAAGATTGTAAGAAGAGTGACTCTATGCCCTATCTGATTAGTTTAATGAGTCTAGACAGGGAAAATCATTGGTCTTTTAATGTTTCAAGAGTCTGAAAAGATCGTAAAGAGTGACTTCATTCATCATCTGTGTAATTTAATGAGTCCATATGGAACAAATTGGTGGTCTTTTCATATTTCGAGAGTCTAAAAGGATCGTAAAGAATGACTCTAGGGTGGTCCCTTTGTCATATCTGTTAACTGGGTTCGACAAAGGTTTAAGAGTATACCTGAAAATGCTCCTTTTCCGTAAGTTAATCTACTGATTCTAGATAAAGAGAAACCTATGCTCAATAGATGTTTGCCTCATTTTGTTATGAGTAAGTGGAGATGGAGTAAACTCAATATTCATTGTGAAATTTTAATGAGTCATGCAACGACAAACTCAATAGACCTTCATCGAATTTTAATGAGTAAAATGAAGAAAAATTGAGGTATCCTTTTCAGTTTAATGAGCGAGGAAAAAGAGGTAAAAGAACTACTCATTCCTTCTTCATAGATTTAATGAGCCCGAAGAAGCAAAAAAATCGAGGATTTTTCAATTTAAGAGCAAGAAATAGCCCAAAAAAAAAAATTGCTCATATTGTCGTCGTAGGTTTTTAACGATCCTGATGATGAAAATTCGGGGTTTTTTCAATTTAACGAGTGAGAAAAGTTCCTAAAAATAATTCTCGGAGCTTATTCATAAGTTTTTAACGAGCTTGAAGAAGGAACTTGAGGTTTTTTCAATTTTATGAGCGAGAAAAATGTCCCAAAAAAGAATTCTCAGTCAATCTTTTTCAGTTTAGTGACCTAGAAAGAGAGAGAAAAAGAGTTGCTCAGATCGTCATCATAAGTGTTTAATGAGACTGATGATGAAAAAATCAAGAATTTTCAGTTTTAGAGCAAGAAAGCATCCCATAAAATAAAGCACTCATTGAGAATCAAACATGGTCATTTCTTTCGATCAACCCGTAAAGTTCTTTCATCAAAACATGAGCAATTTCTACTAATATGGGGTCATGGCGCATGATAAATATCATAGGAAATGGACTAATTATTCTTTAATGAAGTCAATTAAGCTAAATCATGTCTCCAAAGTGACTATAAGGGAGTTCTTGAGCCTCCACTTTCACCATTTGCATCATTTGAGAGCCGTGAGAGTGTTTTGGAGCTAAAGAGGAGTAGATTTTCCATGGACAATTGCGGGCGATCCAGGCGACCATTCGACACGCCGTCAGTCCCAAGTAGATGAAAAAACCATGATATTGCATTATTCAACCTTTTTTAGCTGCTTTTTGGGTGGATTTTTAGAGATTTAGGGGGACCTAGATCATTTATTGCACCTAATGCCCCCTTCTAGACCTATAGGGAGTGTTAAACACCCTTTACGACCTAGGGGAGGGCATTAATCCTCCCTGTTTGTCACTAGGGGGGTGCTAGTGCATGAGGGCACACCCCAAAACCTAGGCAATGATTTCATGATATTTTTTTCCCCATTTGGATTGATTTTTGGGTTTATTTGTGCGGGTTTTGTGCCATTATTACTATTCTATGGAGAGAATGGGCCCATGATCGACAAGAATTGCTTATGAGAGATGATCCAACTTGCATACTTACATTGCACTAATGTGGTTTGATGAAGTATGCATAGTTGGACTTGATGAAAGGTTAGGAGGACCTTCTGAGATGGATTATTCAACGTTGGGATGAACATGAACATGTGTTCTGGATAGGGGAACATGAGTTGGCTATTGACCAAGATGATATATATTTCTTGATAGGTTTGTCATGCAAAGGAGAATGGAAAAACTTGACCAATGGTAGGCTTGATACCCAATTAGCCTTAGATATGGTTTGAGCATATTGTATCCCTGAGAGTGGAATTGTCAACAACAGAGTCCCTATAGAGAGGATTAGATCCAGATCTATGAGGGCCATTTTTTGGATGATTGTGTGCTTGGCGGGGTCTAAAAGTCCCCATGATGTGACAAAGCCCCAATTTTTGCTTGCAGTTGACTGTGTCCAAACGTAGATATTCAACTTGTACAAAGAGATGCTTCATCAATTGAAGGTAGAGTTGACTGCATGTAAGACCCAAACCCAACAGAGTTTTGGGTACGACACTCTCATTATCTCCTTCATACTTGAGAGGGTGCCAGTTATGCGCCCGTAGATAAGCTTAGGTCCCCTCGATCCGAGGGAGCCTTGACAAAGGTGATGCACATTGCTTCATACTTGCACAGAAGGAGGATGCATCCAACATTTTCTCAAAGAAGATTTCTTCGAATGGCTCAATGGTTAGATTGTGATGATATACGACTATGCCTACGAGGGCATGGACTTCAAAGGTGACCCTGGCTTGATTTTTCCGCCTAGTACAAACTAGGGACCTCAAGGTAAGAAGGTTTATTTGAGAGTACTTAAAGCATTTTTAAGCTTTTGAATGTTTATGTTATGTTTTTTGTTGATTTTATGGGTGAACAAGTACTAACATGAAGCTTTTTGCTTGAAACAGATGTGGCACCAGTGCGACCTGCAGGCGAGCCTTGCCAAGTGAGGTGAGGAGGCAAAGTACCCAAAGGTAGGGGTGACGCTGAAAGTCTTCACGAGGTTTTGAGGAACCTGGAGGGCCTGAGCATGGGGGTGCCCCCCTTCCTATGAGGGAGATCCTCGCTCATATGCAACGACACATAGTCGGTGTCGCTGAGCAGTTTCTGGTTCCTCTTCGGAGGACAGATAGAGAATTATTGTCTTTTCATGAGCAATAGGCTCTATTAGCATATGTGTGGTATAGTCAGTGAGTGTTTATAGCTAGGCTTAGTAGCCATTTTGTACTTAAAACACCCAATTTTTAGGAAATTTTCTGATGTAAAAGACTAGATTCGATATATATATATATATATATATATTGGTATTTTATGATGTAAATGTTTTTTAAGCATTTTTTGTAAATTTTAACTGTGTAAATATTTACTGTCATACATGTATCTATAATGAATGAGATGGATGCCAATCTAACACATAGTTTTCCAATGAATCAACAAATGTATTAAATTCTCGAGGAATGTGTTCATATGTAATAAAATCAAATTTGCATTCCAAGAGTCATACCCTTTAATAATGACACAACAAGATTGGATTAAAAACATGATAATGATTTGTCAATTGCATAACAACAAGCTGAGAGTCTAACTTGACCACCATATTGGAGATGTCCCTTGATGGCGCTTCAGTGAGAAGTGAAATTAAAGACATGTACTCAGAAATATTGTTGGTGGTAGTACCAAGAAAGACTCTCTGGGAACAAAATAGTTCCAACTCAGGCGTGTAAATGACCCAAGTAGCTGATGCACTATGCCATGTGTGATGACTAGCACCATTCGTGTATCCTATGTATGCTAAGGGTAATGAAGGCACCTGCATAATGAGAAATATGTATGAGAAAAATACTTCAAGAAATACCAAAAAATACAATCACACAAAAAAGAAGCAAAACTTATAAATACATAAAATTACAAAGCGCATGCCTAGTGCAGTACTAGGCATAATAGTTTTTGTGATAGATCCCGTTTCGGGGCTCAGTGAGCGAGACTCCTTCCTAGTCTTGAAGTTCATATGCCCCTTTCGAGAAGGATTTCGTGACGACATATGGACTAAGCCATAAGGGTAAGAGGTCATGTTTTGATTATAGAGTAAAATAAGATCTCCCTCCCGGTAAGAACGAGGCTTGACCTTTCTGTCATACTAGGCTTTGACCCGGCGCTTGTGGGTTTCGAGTTCCAATTCGACATCTCAAAGATGTCAAAGGGTTTCATCCAGTTGATTTAGGTATAGAAGGCACTCTTCTTTGGCAGTGATGTTGGGCAAGAGTTCAACAAATATTTGTAAGGAAGGAATCTTACACTCGATTGGTAAAACTGCTTCTAGGCCATAAGCTAGTTGAAAAGGTGTAAAGCCTGTAGCAATTTTTACTAAAGTTCAGTATGCCCACAATGCAAGATATAGCATTTGATGCCAGTGGGTTTTATGATTCCCTACTAACCTACAGATCATGGTCTTTAATATGCCATTGACAGCTTCTACTTGGCCATTAGCTTGGGGGTAGTAGGGGGATGATTAATCCTAGCGAAAACTGAGCAACGATGTTAAGTCAGAAATCATGTGATTCTAAAATGAGACCATGGTCTGTAATGATCATGCGAGGGCACACCGAAGTGATGGATGACCTAATTGAACAGAAATAGTGTCATGGTTTCTCCATTAGCCCGAAAAGTGGGAAGGGCTTTGGCCCATTTCGTGAAATAGTCCACAGCTACAATAAAGTAGTTGTGTTCGGCAAAGGATGTGGGGTTGCAAGTTATGAAGTCGATCCCCCATTTGAAAAGGGGTTGATGGAGATAACTAGGTGTAGCAAGATTGAAGGAGCACACATTTTCTTTGTAAACACTTGACAAGGGTGGTAGTACCGAATAACCTTGATACAATATTTGAACAAGGTTGGACAGTAGTAGCCTATGCACAAAATTTTCTGAGTAGTAAATATGCCAGAAAGATGTTTTCCACATGCCCTAGCATGACAGTCATTTAAAATGTGTTCCACCTCCTCATTAGTGAGGCAATGTCGAAGAATTGTATCAGCACCATGACGATATAATATATCTTTAAGAACTGAGTAGTGTCGTGCTTGGTAGCGGATGTGACGACAATCACCCGACGATAGTTAAGGGTGGAAATGTTGCACTTGGAGGTAGACAATAATGTCACCATACCAAGGGTCAGTAGAGTTGATAAGATAGATAGCTTCATTTGGAAGAGGATTGTGGGTTATCTCGTTAGGATTTACAATTGGAAGATTTGACAAAAGTTCGACAAAGACTAAGGAATTTTTCACCTTGGCAGCAATGAAAACCAAATCAAATTGTTGGAGGATCACTATCCATTTGGAATATTTCCCTCCGATGACTTGACGAGACAAAATGTGTCTCATGGGATTCTCTAAGGCGATGATAGTAGTCTATTGCAATAGTATGTAATGTCGGAAGCGGTTGACAGCAAAGACAAATGCCAAGGACAATTTTTCCACATGTTAAAATCTAAGTTTGGGCCTAATCATGCCTTTTGATAGATAATATATCACATGCTCACTTAGGTCACCATGAGTTGGAACCAAGACCATTCCTAGAGAGGATGGCGTTGTTGCTAGGTATAGAAGAATGTCGCGCCCATAGTTGGGAGAACTAAGGAGTGGGGCTGATATAAGCACCTTTCTCGAGGCATCAGATGATCATTGAGCTTGATCATCCCATAGGTATGGCACTCCCTTCTTAAGTAGGTGTATAAAACCTTTCATCAACTCAGCATAATTCATAATGAACCGTCGTAAGAAGTTTGCTTTCCCCTACAAATGTTAGAGCTACAAAATGGATTGTGGTTTGGGAAATTGAGTAATTTTATTTACCTTATCGGGATCAACCCTAATCTCATACTTGGAGACAATGAAACCAATTAAGCATCCAGATTTGACAAAGAAAATGCATTTATGTGGATTCAGAAGTTTTTTATAGAACCGACACCTAAGAAAAATCACTTGTAAATGATCTAGGTGTTGCGCTTGCTTCTTGGAATGGGTTGGAAGGTCATCCAAGTAAGCTTGAATGATATGTCTAATATCATGAAATACATAGTACATGGACATTTGAAATTTTGCTCCAATATTCTTTAAACCAAATGGGTGTTGTCGATAGGAAAAGATTCCCCAAGGGAAAATGAAGGCGGTTTTGTGCTACTCTATCAGTTTTATGGAAATCTGGTTGCAACCTGAGAAACCATCCATGAATGAGAATGATTGACAACTAGCGCAGTCATCGATCATTTGGTCAATGAACAGTGTCGGATAATTATCCTTCAGACACATGGCATTCAAGTCCTGATAGTCAACACATACACTGATGGTTCCCTGTTTCTTATCAATAGGAACCAGATTGGAAACCCATCCATTAAGGGAATGAGGTATATGAAACTAGCACATAAAATTTTTTCCACCTTAGTCTTGATGGCTGCAGTTTTGCAGGGGTGGATTGGTTGAAGCCTTTGGCGGATTGGCTTGGAATTTTCATATATCTTTATCTAATGCTCGACAATACATGGATCTATGTTGGGCATTTCCTCGTAAGACAAAGCGAATACATCTCAGAGTTCCTTAAAAAGGTAGGTGAAGCTTGCAATTTCCTCAGGAGTGCAATCTACTCCAACCTGGATGTTTTCCACGATGCCTGCCTTGATTGAAATATCGATGAGAAATGTATTTGAAATATTGCCCATGTTTCCATCCGAGTCCAAAGTTTAGATAGTCGTATAAGGTGAGGAAACAATTTTAGGTGCATCAAATGATAGGATTTGTAGAGGCATCATGTTCAAATTAGATATCAAAACATGATGGTGAGAGTCCTCCCAAGGTCACTCTTCTAAACACATGATCTCTCTAATAGCTTCATCTGAAGGTAGGACTTGATTGAGGAGATCAAAAGAAGGAGAAGTTATGGGAGGAGAGGTGGTACCATTGGCCATGACCAAAGTAGTTGAAGATTCAGATGTAGATTGAACGGCTTGGTTGGCTAATTCAGCTAGCGATAGTGACATTTGTTCTCCGTAAGTGTCAATGTCTGAAGGGGCTGGGAGGATCCAAGGATTGGTCAATTTGGGAGGAATGGATGAAACTATAGATACCTTCTATGGAACTGTGGGTGTGGAATAGGGAAACAACCCATCAAGGAAGAGCCCTTCAATATACCAATACCGATATTGACGTAAGAGTCAGGTACACCACCCACTAAGGGTACAAAGTCGTTGGGTAATAGGGAATAATTAGGGGTGCAAAAGGACAACTGGTGCACTATGACTATCCTTCCATCCAATGGGAATAGGATGATGTGAAATACAATAGATATAGTGGAAGTCATGGCGTAAGTCCAATTGTGACCCAATAATATATTATAGTCGAGTTGTGTATCTACAACTTCTATGTCCACCGTTACCCTTTTCCCATTCAAAGTGATGGGGTAGCTAGCTAGGTAACCTTTTGGGATGAAAGTGTGGTCGTTGAAAGCTTTAAGGGAATTCAACGGTAGGGATAGGGTAGGAGAACCCAAAGCAAGCCAACATGAAGCCGAGATGATGTAGGTTGAAGCACCTTCATCAATGATAGTTCTATGTACTCCTTGCCCTTTCAAAGATATTTGCACTTGAAATGCAAGCTGGTGTGAAAGGGGAGGTTTACATTTTTCCATGTCAAAAATTGCAAGCATGGAATCCTGAGGGTTGATACCACTGATTTCTGAAAGCAGAGCTTTCCTTTGTGCTCGACAGGTTTGTAATACTTTGAGCATCGACATAGCTAATGGTGCTTGTGCCAAATATTCTACAATACTGTAGTTTTGGGTAGCACATGCAAATGTATTATGAATTGTGCGACAAAGTGACCCTTTTGGTGGGTGAATCACAAGATCAAGAACATGCCTTTTGATATGAAGACCGTTAGGAAGCTGTGGGTTTTAACTCAAGGAGGCTTCCTCAGCATTAGCAACTAGAGCTCCATAAGATTTGGCTCTAGTTTGTAGATACACCGTTTCAAAGGTGTAAACGGTAGATGGTCCTTCACGAGCTAAAGGATGATGTGACCTGATGTTGCCCCCTTGCAGGGGTTGGGGTTGGTCTGCAATAAGGTGTCGTTGCTGTTGAGAAAGGAAAGGATTATTTAGGATCGTAGGTGTGTTGTCGGTGTCCTTTTTAGCGATGAAATATGTGCATTCCTGAAGATGCAGACAATGATATATCATGTGGTATTTTGTACAAATTTTGCAATGGAATCTGGTAGGTTTGTCCTTTCCATCATTCGAAGGTGCAACAACCTTCTGCTTTGAGTTGTACTGCTTTGTTGACTGCTCTTCAGAAGGAGCAGTTTGTTTCTTATTCTTCTTGTTCTTACCACCGGGTTTTTGTGTAGACTGCACAAAGTTTATAGCGGTGGTAGGAAGAGCAGTCAATTTGGTAGAGAGGTCAAGTGACAATTGGGCAATGTGACCACTGTGTTGTTTTACAGCAGTCCTAGAGGTAGTGCCAATAATACCATTGACATGCGCTCTGAGTTGCTGAGTAGCGGGAGCATTGGAGTTGCGAGGGGCATTGCTATAGACGTATTTGAGCACTGCTACCCCAATCTTATATGTCGATAAACCAAGGGATCTTTAACCCCTAAAAGCATTGTTTCATACCCTAAAGGATCATGGTTAATTGATTACATCATTCCCCAGAAGTTCCACCTGAAAAACCACTTAGAACTGGTCAAAAATGGACCATACTGACTGCTCCACTGTCAAGGTGTGATGCATACTGACTCCTACACTAGCCAGGTGCAATGCATACTAAAGAGGCCTTCTATGGGGTGCGATGGGTGAGAATGGAAAGATGTATGAAATAGTTTGCTAAGTGGATGCTCATGGAATCTTCTAGAAACTTCTCCTATGACACTTACCTCTCTGAATTCGAATAGGGATGAGTAAGAGATCCAAGAAACCTCCATGTGGAACCAAGAAAAACAAGTGGAATGACACTAATAAAAAACTCAGAGATAACTCACACCCTTGCAAACATCTATAAATGGATTCCTCATCTGAGAGATCTAGAGGCTGGAATTTTTTAATTTTGTAATGAAGTGCTGATAGTTTGAGGTTGAGAAAGAACATTGTATTGTTGGGTGATCTTGCTTTTCATGAGGTGAATAGGGCCTTGATGCTGGATCAGACAACTGGGTTGTAATTCTCCCTTCTATTTTAATAAAGTTCTTTGAGTTTTCCTCCATACAATTGTGTATTTGTGAATGTTGTTATTTGTGAATGCCACTGTATGTTCATTGTATTTCTGATTCTGCAATGCTTATGATATAATATATCGAGATGCTTTGACGGTGTTTTGTTACTTTGCCTCTACAGGTATTCTTTAAGTGGGATAAGTAGGAGAGTAGTTGCAAGATCTATCAAGGGGGAAAGAAATCAGGCAAGGAGTCAAGCAGAAGATTGAGGTTGGTTCGTTTTCCTCTTTCTTATCTATTATACATAGAGGAAATCCCAAATTGCTTTGATTGTTTGTTTCTAGGATAGCTGCCAATCCTAGAGGTTTAGCAGATCGAAAAGACACTAGCTTTCCTGGAAACAAAATGGCGACTCCACTAGCGAGCGAATAGTTTGTTTGTTTTTTGTTGTTGTTTGCTTTATAAACTATAGATGAAGCCTGAAGTTAGCCAAATAACCTTCGAACTGCTCTTGCTTTGCAATTGCAAAGTAGATGAATGTTGCTTAAGTCAATCTCCAGTTTAGTTTATGAATTGAACATCTGACTTACAAGCATTCTAGATGCCCTTTTCGTAGCTCAGTAACCTCCTAAGATGATACCCATGTACTTTTCTCTTTACTGTCCATCATAGCTCAGCTTAACTCACTGAAATCAGCTGCAAATTTGAGCCAAAACTCATTTCAGTTGTGCTCCATGGCCCATTGCATTATCTATCATTGTGAACCAGTATGCATCGCACTTCATGAGTGTAGTAGGTGTGATGCATCCCTGTTTCTATGAAGCACAGGTGCGATGACTGGGTAATCCTATTTCTCTCCTTGAAATTTGGGGTTTTTGTCTTTGTTTTCAGCTCTGTTTAGTTGTTTTTTGTTGCTTATGAACAATATCTCATTGTTGAAGCCTACTTGCATTACATTGTTCAGTATCTATTGATCAAGATTAGTAAATGTTTTTATGTATTTTTCCATCATTTACAATCCTTTGTCGAAAAGTTGTTTAAATTGATCTCTCTTTTTGGTGCAAAAAGTGTTGTAACTGTCATTTTGTGTCAAAAAGAGGAGTGTCGTAAAGTCTTCCTTCTCTAAATAGTCAATTGAACTTTTTGTCATGTATTTGATTGATTTGTTGTTATTCAAAGTGTTGAAAGCATTTTCTATTCGGAATTGAAAAGTGTTATTCGGCCTTCCTTTCTGTTTTGAAAAAGAAATTGTCGAAATGTCGCTTTGAGTGAAATGTTTTAGATGTATACTTAGTTTTCATTTTTTGCATTCCTCGCATTAAGGGAACGAAAAAAAAATACATGCATTTGCATTTGCATTTAGACTGTGTGTAAAATATGATTTCGGAAAAGTGCATTTAGTGTGTGCTTTTTTCTCTTTGTTTGAAAGAATCATAATCTTCTTTCCTTAGTAGCTAGGATTTTCATTGCTAAAAATAAACAACGATTGTTTATCATTGTAGATTGCATTTAGGAATTTTACATCTACATCACATAGTGAACAATTGAAAGGGAAACTTCTAAGCAAGATCAACTCTAAAATAAATTTCAATGAACTTAAGAATGCTTTGGAACCTTAAGCAACACATCTAGAGGTCTAGGCTCGAGACATGTTTCGGTGTCGTAAAATCTAGTAACTATCATTTTCATTGAAGGTTGGGTAATTCCTCCTCTTTGATATGACAAGTGCTAGCATGGACTTGTGCTCCCCATACCATCAAGTATATATTGGGAGACCACAATATGCTTATATCCCTTATCCATAGGAAGCTGTGTCTGTCGCCCTATCGATCGCAATGCACTAAACACAGCATTCAGGAAGATTGACTGCCATACATAAGTCCTTGGTAATTTCTCTTTAATTTATCACCAAGGTGTATATTGCAGTGTTGCGATTGGTCTGCTAATCCCTTTGTCTAGATTTCTAGAGTAGTCGCTTTCGTTCCTTTTCGGCTCCCTAAAAGAAAAGGTAATCTGAGCACTTGTCACTTCAGGCTCATTAAAAATCGAAGGGGACTAGAGTCATATTTAGCTTTTTCTCGACTCTTAAAAATTGAAAAGCAAAGTTGTGTTAAAGCATCTTTAAAATTTATTTAATTCAGAATAACATCATTTTCCCTTTAATTTTGAGTTGATCAAGTAATCCATAATCATGGAAGAAAGTGAATCAAAACCCCGTCATTCATGGAGACTCGCAAATCAACCATCTTTGACTCCAGAAACGAAGCCATTCTGGGAAAAATGGTCTTTTTTAATTGAGTTCAATTCACTTGATCTATTTGAAACTTGTGTTTCAACTTCGTCAGAGACTATAGTTACTCCAATCATTTCTGGTACAACTACCTTTACAGAAAAAGTTCCGCAGTTACAAGAGGAAATTAGAACTGATCCTAGTGTAATGGTAGACACTTCTATACCTGAAACAACTCCAGCTAGAGCGGATCTAGAGACTGAAGTCCACTTACCTGAACATCTAGAAGTTGAGTCCCAAAATTCAGAACGTGTCACCCCTCCATTATCTTTCACTGCAGAAGATATACCTTCTTCGGCTCCAGAAATATTTTACGGACCTGACTGTCTGCCTATTCCACTTGGATTGATTGCTATAGAGGAGATAGTAGAGGGTCTTCCACCTAGTACCCCATTACATTTTGGGACTGGGATTCATCTGTATCCTTCTACTCCTGAAGTTATTTCTTTTAATCATCCTTCATCGCAAGTTCCTATTGAATCACTAGGAAATATTTTGGATAGACTAAACATGTCTGAGCAACCATCAACATCTAGTAC
This sequence comes from Pinus taeda, assembly GCA_000404065.3. Lineage (NCBI taxonomy): Eukaryota > Viridiplantae > Streptophyta > Pinopsida > Pinales > Pinaceae > Pinus > Pinus taeda. Next base: position 18,600 of record APFE031726340.1, on the reverse strand, counting down.
TGTATCATCTGATACAGCTACACCGGAGCTTCCTGCTTCCATTCCTACAATGTTTGCTGGTGTACCATCTGTCCTAACTAGTTATGAATCACTAGCTGGAGTCCACTCAGGGATTGTTTCGACGACATGATCTGTTCCTATTTGTTCATCCAGAATCCCATCTGGTATCTCTTATGTTGAAACTCAACAAATTGATCCTACATGCTAGTATCAATTTGGGCAGACTAGTCTTCAAAGACTGATATATCCTTTGAATACTAGACTACCACCATATGGAGGGCAGTATGCTTTTTCATTGTTCCCTCTTGAGGAACAACCATATGAGAGTTCACAACAAAATTCAGGTCAAACTGGAATTACATCCAGCGGTTGGGTACCAATACTACCTCAACAACTAAGGGTTGTATATTCAATGCAACCGATCCAACTTGTGTCGAATATTCCCGCTACACCTACTATTGTGACTGTGTCGAAAATAGAAGCGCTACCTGTTGCATGTTAACCTCAAGTCTCTCAGGTTGTAATACAACAACCTCTTGTCTCTACGGCTCAATCACAACCTCGGGTTAGTGTTTCCATACCTGGAACGACTCAGGCTCAAATGAGTATTATCACCCCACATCTTGGTCAATCTTCCAGTATTGGGCAATAGCAAATGGTCTAACAACCATGGATGGTACAATATCAACAAAATCCCAGCAAACATACCAAGGACCTGAGCTACAAGGCTTTGTAGGTAATGGACAACCACATTTCTAAAATGGTTATCAACACCCACACTATAATGGTTACCAACAACCTTATCAGAGTTACCAGCATCAGATACATTATGTTGGTATGCAAAGACCTACTGCTCAAGCGATTCCATCTTATCCTAGGTATGCTTCACCTAACCTGAATCAATAGTTGCCTTTTGTAGGAATTCTAGAATTACCAGATTTGAACCGGCCGATGAATGATCCAATTGCATATGCCCCTTGGTGGCCAGCAATTCCTCATAAGCTTCCCTATGATATTTCTAAACTCAATGGAAATATAGGTGAAGATCCATCAAATCACGTAATGACTTTTCATTTGTGGTGCTCATCTAACACCCTAAATGATGATTCAATTAGGCTTCACCTTTTTCAGAGAACGCTCACTAGTCCAACATCAAAATGGTACATTGAATTGCCCAGAGCTTCATTTGATAACTTCAATGCCCTTGCCACTACTTTTCTAACCCACTTCCAGTTACCCATAAGGTACGAAATGGGAACAGAACTCCTTACCAATTTTAAATAGACCATGGCCACTAAGATATCCGATCATATTCATGAGTGGCGACGTCGTTGTCGAATGGTAAAGACGTATGTTCCTGATCAACTTATAGCTGAGTGGTTTATTAAGTCGTTATTGCCTTATATTACTGAGGATGTGGTGAAGGGAGGAGTTGTCACTGAAGTGCACAATATTTAGACTTGATCTATACTCAATCTGGCACACTCTACGACAAAATTCCTGAGGCTCCTAGACCAGAATTTTCTGTTCCTCCTCCTCCTAAATCAAATAGGGGCTCTCATGCTGGCGATGGTGTGATCGGTACCTCAAGCACGCAAACCGCAAAGCCTCCACCTAGTAAAGCCCTTGTAGTTTCTAGTCAAAAGTCAAATGGTAAACCTCTTGCCTCAGAGATTAATGTCGTGTCATCTGACAAAGCCAAGAATCCAAGGCAACCAGGGGGCAAGAAGAAAGGGAAAAATAATAAGAAGAAACAGGAGAATTCAACTCCTGAAAAATCTTCTGAAAAACCTACTGGGAAAAAGAAGCCTCGTTATCCATGTTACATATGTAATAATGAGCATTTCATGAAAGATTGTCGACATCAAGCTGAGGTTGTGAAATTTTTAAAAATTTCAAGTCCCTCGACAGTGTTGACTGATTCGTTTCCAAACCCAGAAACCAATCTGGTTGCTATCGATCACGCTTCCACATCACAAGTGCTTATGCTATCCATCTCGAAAAAACAAAATGATGCTTTGATATCGACAAGGAACAAAGATTATGAGAATCCACAGTCATCGAACAACAAGGCTAAAGATCAAACCAGTAGTTTGACAACAACTTCACCAGAAGTTGTTCCTCCCATCATTCCTGAATTAACTATAAAGCCACCAAACAGTGCATAAATCGACATTTAATCCTCATACTCGAGCAACATAGAATTATAATATAGTGGAGGATCTGGCTCAATCACCATACGCTATGTTGACCCTTGAGGTACTGCATAATTGCCTCTCCCAAAAGCAGGATTTGTTATCAGCAATAGGTGGGATTGATCCAACGAATTCCAATCTTGTGGCCTTTAACCATAAAGGATACGAACCTCGGTTACCGGCCCAACTCGCTTTCCTTATCCACATAAAAGCCCTCAATAAAACTGTTCATCAAACAATCATTGATGAGGGGGCACATACCTGCATTATGTCAATGAGCTGCTGGAAAACTTTAGGTTCACCACCCTTGTCGTGATCATCAACGACATTAAAAGCATTTGATGGAAGAACATACACGCCGTATGGGATTTTAAGTAACTTGCAAGTTGAATTGGGGGGAAAGACAATAGAAATTGAGGTCGAAGTCATTAATGGAAACCTTGACTACAATATCTTGCTAGAAAGGCCTTGGATTTATGCTATGGCACTGTGGTGTCAACATATTTTAGAAATATTACATTTCCCTTCCAAGGTGGAATCACAATCGTTGACCAACTAGCCTTTTTCCCCAATAGTTCACAAGCTACTGGAAGAATTCCATTTATCCATGGAAGTTCTCAATCACTTCAAAATGTTGGAGTAGGTCTCCTAAAAGACCCTTAATGGGTACTTTCACCCTCCCGCCTCCAAGTAATTTGGTGGAAGTGGCCACAGTGGAAACCTGTCATATGATCTCTTCTACATCGTCTAAGATAAAGAAGAACTCTGACCATTTTGATAGTGTGGATCATCACGAGGTGTTACCCCCAAACCCCATAGAATCTTTCTAGCAATCAATTTTCTAGGCTTGGGCGGCGAACCCAAATCAACACTCAGTGAGTGATTGGATAGATAGGTCTCTATAGTATGGTACCTCTTCTGATCCTTGGTCTCATATACATTCTACAGATGAAGGAATCATTCAGTCGATGATGATAGGAGAGATGCCGTGGGAAGATTGCCACCATCATTCCCACCTTCAAGATAACAATGAAGATTATTCAAGCGACCTTATCATCCTTCAGTTTTTTATTTTTTATTAAATACTGTAAATACAGTGGATTCCAAGCGAAATCTATAAAATATTGAAGAAACTATCGCCATTAATATCTTGAAAAAACCTAATGTTGTAGAGAATATTCATGTTTCCAAATCTTGTTCTCCTTTAGAACTGGAAATATATTGCGCTCTCTTTCGCAAATTCAGAGATGTCTTTGCATGGTCATATGAAGAAATTCTAGGCATTGACTCAAGAATCATTGAACATGAAATCAATATGTATCCAGATGTCAAACCAACATGAAAATGGCTTCAACCTGTTCACCCGAAGAAAGCCGTTGCCATTTAGGCAGAAGTTGAAAAACTTCTGCATGCTGGTTTCATTTACCTTGTTCCTTTAACTGATTAGGTATCGAACATTGTTCTTGTGATGAAAAAGTAAGGAAAAATTAGAGTGTGTGTCAATTATTGGGATGTAAATCAAGGGTATCCAAAAGACCACTACCCTACACCCTTCATCGACTAGATAATTGATGATTGTCCTGGATGTAAAATCTTTTCATTCATGGATGGATTTTCCGGATACAATCAAATAAATGTCCACCCACAAGACTAGTCGAAGACTGCATTTATATGTCCGTGGGGCACATTCATGTATCATAAACTACCTTTCAGTTTGAAGAACACAGGGGAAACTTTTCAAAGGGCAATGAACTATGCCTTCCATGACATCAAGCACATTGTTCAACTATATCTCGATGACCTACAAGCTCATTCACGAAAGTAGACTAATCATCCGCAGCACTTGAGAGCCATATTTCTATGTTGCCGACACTACAAGATACAACTCAAACCGCACAAGTGTGTGTTTTGTGTTGGTTCTGGTCGATTACTTGGTTTCATAGTTTCTAAGGATGGAATTCGGCTCAACCCATTTAAGTTTCAGTCAATCCTTGACATGCCTCCACCTTCAAATTTGCTTCAGATTCAAAAACTCTAAGGGAAAGCTAACTTTTTGAGGAGGTTCATTCCACATTATGCTGAGCTCACTAAAGGTTATACATGTATTTTGAAAAAATGAGTACCCTTCCACTAGGATTAGGTTGCGCAAGCTTCCTTTGATGCTTTAAAAGGTTCCCTGGTTAAAGCATCATTAATGTACACTCCTGACTATCAAAAATACTTTAACCTATATCTCGTTGCTATAGATACAACCATTGCCAAGGTTTTAGTGCAAGAAGAAAATGGAATAGAACATCCTGTATATTATTTAAGCCACAACCTAAATGATACAGAAAGCAAGTACTCCTATATCGAAAAGCTAGATTTAGTAGCTGTTCAAGCAGTACAGATATTTCGACATTATATTCTCTTTCGCAAAACTACCATTATGTTAGATTGTAGCCCTATGACCTACATTCTGTCCCGTCAATTACTAGGGGCAAAATTTTCCAAATGGATAGCCATTTTGCAAGAGTTTGATTTGGAATTCACCAAATCCAAATCAAAGAAGTCTCTCGTCTTCATGAAGTTACTTTGTGACCTTCCATTATCGTCCAACGATTTAACATCCAAAGCATCAATCGTGGATGAGACTTTGTTTCTGATATCGTTAAGCGATCCGTGGTATGGAGATATATTGGTCTATCTCCAAACCCAAAATTTTAGGCCTAATACCTCTCGCTCCAAACAGTAGCGTATTTGATACCAAGCCAAAGAATACATGATTATCGGTGATGCACTTCATCGTCGTGGTGTCGATACAGTTCTGCGAAGGTGCCTCATGCATGAGGAGGCCGAAAAATCCCTGAATGACTGTCATTCAAGTGTGTGGGGGGGGCATCTATCTGGTTACACTACTACACAAAAAATCTTACGAGCTGGTTACTTCTGGCCCACTATATTCAAAGAATGAATAATTGCTGTTAGAAGTTGCCATGCTTGTCAATTTTTTTATCGCAAAACCACATTACCACCTGCACCACTGCATCTAGTAGTTGCTGCTGGGCCATTCACTAAATGGGGCATAGATTTCACGACATGTAACCCCACCTCAGCTAGGGGGCATTGGTATATTATAGTCGCTGTCGAATATTTTACAAAATGGGCTGAGGCAATGCCTACATTAAACAACAATGGTGAAACGGCTGCTGTATGAGAAATGTTGTTGTATGGTTCAAGCTAAAAAATAAACCTACCACCCTGAGCAATGTTAATGCAAGGTTCAAGCTCGTTAAAAAATAAACCCGGCACTAAGCATATGTTCCCCTAGAGTTCAAGCCCGTTAAAAAATGAACCCACCTTCGGTAAATAATCCTTGTGATTTCCATAATATCAGTATTTTGAACCATGGTTGTGTTCCTACCATCACCTCCATTCTTTTGGCTGATCATATGCTTCCACTTGATTTTTTACCTTTTTTAGGAATAGCTACGATGAGTGGTCCTATTAGCCAACCTCTTCACATCACCATTTTTTGAGAAGTTCCAAGCTTACCCAGAACCAGTTGCTACCCTAAAACGCCACTCGTCCTAAAAAACAAGTCTCCTTTAAACTCTTTTCAGACTCATTAAATATGAAAATATTCTCAATTTATTGGCCTTTCCAGCTCACTAAAGTGATTGGAAGTGCCATCCCTCCTGTATATTTTAATCTTTTTCAGACCTGAGGGATTATCTCACGAAAAGGTTTGAGCGCTTGTCTTTTTGGCTCGCTAAAGTTATCGAAAAAATCATCCCTTTCACATTATTTTATCCTTTTTCAGACTTAAGGGATTATGCTACGAAAAAGAACTATTGAAGTTTCCTTTTCATCCCTTTTCTCTAAACATAAAAAGGACCGAGTTATCCTTGTCATTAAACTTGTTAAAAAAATAGCAACAAATCTATCCACTCAAACAAGAATGAGTTTCACTGTCGCTAGGCTCGCTAAAACATAGCGACAGGTTTTCCCGAAGGGAAAATTATAGAAAAAGCATATGTTATCCTCTTCAATCTTGACAAAAATAAAGAGGTACTGGTTAGCAATGACTGGGGAAAAAGGGAAGAAAACTAAAGAATTTTATTGGTAGCAGGTCGCTCTTGAACATGACACTTTCACTCCATCACCATGATTGAGTCGGATTGGGTTATTCCGTTCACCGGTCATATCACCATTGGTCCTTCATACCATCCATCTTTTGGGGTTAATGCTACCAATCCATCTCAGTGTCTCCGATTTGTTCAAGAGAATTCATTCAGAGAATTCACCATCCAATTAAAGCCTCATCCACTACAATACCTTCACCCTCCATTTTTCATGACCGCCATTCTTGAATCTTGTATTGTTAGATCATTTTTCACCTCAAGAAAATCATTTGCTTTGTTTCATGTCGTTGATGTGGGATACATTAAGGCCCTCCTACGATGGGTCACTTCTTGTCGACATTAGCTCATTATCGAAGAATTTGGCTTAGAAACAACCCTTTCAGTACATTGAAGCTTGCATGCCTCAATGTTAAGTTTCTCACTTCCAGCGACATGTTTATGTCAATGGCCTTCGATTGAAAGATTTTGCATGGTGTTTGACATCAGATCATATATTCACACCATGTGAATTGTACTATAGTACCTTGAGGGTCATTATCATTATCGGTGATTCCTATCGCATCTGTTAACAACTTACATTATTGGCTGGTAATCAGGTGATGTCTATCCATGTTCTACTTCAGGACATCTTTTCACATGGATCGACTTGTACATTGGGCAAAGATTGAACGAGTTTGAAGACCCCAGATCTAGTTTCATCCATCTGGGCTGCTATATATTCAGGAATATAAGGACATCAAATGTACACAAAAGCTACGCACATGATCATCCAAGCTAAGGGATGATGACTCTACATATAAAGAATCACCAGTCTGAAACTGTAGACGATTATCTGTTTTATGTACATGAAAATGAATTTAGAAAGCTGAGCATGGGAATGCCCACCTCAGCTAGATCATGGGAAATTATATTGTGATGATGTATTGTATTGTATCTTATACAGGTCACCTTCCAGGTCGAATACCTCGAATCCTCATGATAAAGCATTTCACCCTGTTAGAGTCGGTCTAGTTATCCCTCCATCAGAGATCAAAGCTCTTTTTTGCATTTCATGTTTAGGTGTCCCATCAGTTTTGATCAGTTGCATTTTGTTAGGCATGCCATAAATCTGACAGAATGGTTTGTGTCACTCATTCCCCTCATGTTTGGCACTGTTGGTTTAGGTCTGTTCATAAAAATCAAGAGGTCAAAGTTTTAGGTCATGACAATTGTTCTCAGTCATTAGGTCTAGGGTTAAGTCAATTTTGTTTTGCAAAGTCTAAGAAGACCAGCAGGCCAGAGGGATGTCCTCGATAGGTGGTTACCTCAATAATTTTTATCATTATACAGATAGATTAGGACTTCTCTTCAAAACTCTGTTTTGAAGATAAGTCGTCATCTCATTTTTGTAATAAATTTTCAAAAATTTCAGTTCTTGAATTGTCCAGGCGCAGCCTTGGTCTCCTTTTCCAGATCATATCATAGTTATCCCTGCAAAAAATTGTCAAAGAAAATCATTATTTCAACCAAATTTAAGGAGGAAACCAAAAAGTCAGAAGCCTATTAATCTTGAAAGGGTGTCAACGACAAAACATTACAAAATGGGTTATGGACAAAGCAAAAATCAAAAGGGACTCTTTATAAAGATATTTCACTACATTTTCAACTCATTGTACATGCCAAGAGTGAAGAAGATCATTCTAAGGCGAAATTGTGAGTTTGAGTGGAAGTTAGAGCAGTTTCCAGGCGCGCGACGCACTGGGCTAGGCGCGCGACGCATCAAGAGCGCGTGGCGCACTGGGCACAAAGCCACAGTGTAAAAATACAAGCGCGCGACGCATCAGAGGCGCGCAACGCATTGGGTGAGGCGCACGACACACTGGGTTTGGAGCTTGAAACTTGTTTAAAAGAGAATCAAATCGCCTCCTCTCCACACAAATTTGTAGGTAGGCTCATATCCATTACCTTTGCTTGGTTTTTAAAGGTTAATGTGATGGGTTCATGAAATGTTTGCCTTAGAGATCCAAGTTGGAAAGCCCTCCTTTGTCAATGAAAAAGTGCTGTAGGGTTTGAATGTAAAAAAGTGCTGTAGGGTTTGAAAACGGAGTGTAACCAAGGTTGTGATTTCCCCCCATTTCCCTTTATTTCCCATTCCCAAATTCACCATTATTTTTCCCCATTAATTCCCTCATTAATCCTACACTACAACCTCTCAAATCCTAGTCCCTTACCTCTATTAAAAAACACATTATCCCTACCTAACATCCCAAAATCCCAAATCCAATATTTTCATTTCCCTTTCCTTCCCTTGTTACATTTTATTTCCACAGTCCCTAATTCCCTAATGTTTTCCCTTTCCTAATATTCCCTTGTGCATTTGTTTCCCCTTGGTCACAACATTTTTAGAGAAAAGAGCAGTTTACAGTCAATTGTACACACAGTTTATACATCAGCATATGTATTCCAGCTATCTTGTTTTCAAAGTCATGTCAGAGACCGAGTCTGTCTATGAGCAGGAGTATGACAGTGATTCTACATCGAAGGTAAATGTGCCACAGAGGTATCACAAAAGTGGCAAAGGTGGTCAGCATGTCAGGGAGGAGCCTACTTCTTTGGCTCAATTGCAGGCTTGCCCACTTGCAATGGATTGTTTTCAGCGTCAATCATGTTTCCAATACTGTGAGATGATCTCACAAACCCAGCATCATCGGGAACTAGTCCATTTATTTGTTCTACATTTACATGATGGTCATGTAAACCTCGCCAGAGTGAATTTTAGCTTGTCACCAGAGACTATGGCTCAGGCCACCGGGATACCAAATTTAGGAGAGGAATGGAGCAAACACCAGCAGTTAGACAAATTCTACTATGAGCCATACATCAAACCCGGGTATAAGAGACACTTGAGTACAGTTTTTCCTTTCAGATTCCTGAGGGATGAGTTTGCACCGTTGATGAAACTCGTCATTCGGTATTTCAGTTGCGAGGGCAGATTCTCGTGTCTCTATGCGTACCATGTCCATTTGTTGATGCATTTCATGAGGGTACGTATGATGAACATTCCGTACTTCATGTGTCGCAACATAGAGAGGATGGTGACTTTAGTACAAAGGAAGAGCCCAGCACATCAGCATAAGATCATATATCATTACGCACTAATCAAAATCATAGTGATACATCAGTTGACACAGCAGGGCATTACTTGGGGGAATTTCATCTCTCATGACTGTTTCTCAGCGCTACAGCCACCTCCCGAGATAGTTCATGATGAGGGAGCGCCTTCACACCATCCAGACATTCCTGAGACTGAGCATATAAGTGCTCCTCCATACGTGACATGCCAGCGAGGCCACAGGGCCTTATTTGCATCTACACGACGAGTACTATCTCCACCCAGGGTGGAAGGGATCTCGTTGACTCCATCAGCACAGCGAGTATTATCTCCACATCATGTGGAAGGGGTCTCTCCTTCTTCTTCAGCACAGGTACAGATCCAGGACAGGGGCAAGAGGCCCATGCATGATGAGGGTCCTTTAGGAGGCCGGGACACGGATTTCATTGATGTTGATGCGAGCTCTCCTAGCTCGAAGCTAAAGGAGATCATCCGGGAGCAAAGGGTTGAGAATGACTCGCTGCAAAATAAACTGCAGATGGCTAAGTGGGTGATAAACTACTTGGAGCAGCGCAAAAAACAGCTAGAGGATGAACATACACTTTATGAGCTGCGGCAAATCCATGAAGATCGAGAATTGGCCCGAAAGAGACCCGGTGATTTGACACCGATTGATCGAGAGTCTATGCTCATCCATGTGAACACTCATCTGGAGAAATTGTTGGCGAAGGAAAACAGAGACAAAGACATGCTTCGTCATATGAAAACTCATTATTAGGCTCGTATGCATGTCTGCAAAGCAAAAATGAAGATCCTAAAGAGGCGATTGAGCAAAGCACTAAAACGGCGAAAAACGCCCGATCCACTCCAAATTTTGGCCGAGGATTCATTGGTGGGGCACAATACATGATGGAGGGTCTTCACTCTGAATTTGAGCAAATTCGGAGAATTTTTTTTCATTTTGAAAATTTTGTCCTAAAAACAGGTTTTTTGGCTCAACGCATAGTGTGTCGACGCGCGTGCTTAAGATTGGGACACTTGCTAGAGGAAAACTTTACATTTTTGGATTTGTCATGATGAATTATATATGCTTAGCTATTTCCAAAGCATTTCATTAAGTTCTGGGTGACCAAAAGGCTCAAAAACACCATGAAAATCACCTTTCTGCCAGCTTTTGCACCAACAGGAAGTACTTCCGGGAGAATGACATTTTGAGGGAGAAAATGAGCTCCAAATTGCAAAATTCCACTTGGACCAGATAACAAACATCCACGAATTTCCAACCAGCTATTGTGAGCTGGATTTGGATGCCGGGAAGTGCCCCAAAAATAGGTTGAAAGGCGCGCGGCACATAGGGCTCAGGCGCGCGGCGCACAGGGCTTTTTGGCCAAATTTTCATCTTGTAGCTCAGGAAATGCAGCCAGTTTGACCAGTTTTGACTTGTGATGTGATTTTTCACTCCTCTTGATGTAATTAATGAAACATGATCTTATTTTGACACTTAGCTACTTGTTCTAGAAGATTCATTCACTAAAAAGTGAAAATTTAATGAATGAATTGGTTTCCTACCTTATAGAGGCAAGTTGTTTTGACTGCCTAGATTATAGTGCTTTGTTAGAGTTGGTGGAAACAGCTCCTAGGATGATGAGCTCGACCCCTAGAGGCAAGGGAATGGGTTGGCTTGCCTATATTATGTATTTTCTTAGTCATTTTTAGGGTTGGACTCTTGGGAAAAGTTTGACACTTTATTGTACATATTTTATCTGCATTTTTGGCAAAGGAAAGACCAGGGTTTTGCAACACTGTTTGGGATTCATGTGGCTTAATGTGTTGATGGTGTGCTTCTTTCAGTATTTGTAAGTTGTTTATGTGTATCACTTTCCTTCTCTTATCTTCTGCAATCGAACAAATGAAGTGTTAAGGTAGAATCCATAATTTGCTATGCTCTGCCATTAAGTTTGTTTGATTTTTCATGTTTTCATCTGTTTATGGAGAATCCTTGAAATTTTCTTGCTCTCCTTAACTTCTCACCAGTCAAATCTAGCCATTCATCCTCTCTAAAAGCATCAAGACAATCGCCTACCTTGCCCCAAGTAGACCTCTGCAAAAACTGTGCCTCATCCCCGCACCCAAAATTGCCTTTCCCTTGAATTCAACTAAACTTCAAAAAATCAATTTCAAACTCCTTGTATTTCATACCTAGCCCAAAATTAGTTATCAATTTAGTCATCTCGAGCTCATTGATCACCTTTAGCCGAGACTGAGCCAAAGAGAGCCCTCTCATGTCCTCGTAGGGCTAGCTATGAGGCTGAGCGTGGTTTGATGTGGCCTCGAGTTTTACCTTATTTCAGCCTAAGGTAGATTTGAGAGCTAACACACCCGACATCAAAAGATTTATGACTTCATGCTTTAGGGGGCAACTATTGTAGACATATTTGGGCACTGCTACCCCAATCTTATATGTTGATAAACCAAGGGCTTTTTAACCCTTAAAAGTGTTGTTTCATACCCTAAAGGATCATGGTCAACTGATTACATCATTCCCTAGAAGTTCCACTTGAAAAACCACTCAGAACTGGCCAAAACTGGACCATACTGACTGCTCCACTATCAAGGTGCGATGCATACGGACTCCTACACTAGCCAGGTGCAATGCATACTAAAGAAGCCTTATGTGGGGTGCGATGAGCGAGAATGGAGAAATGTCTGAGACAATTTTCTAAGTGGATGCTCATGGAATCTTCTAGAAACTTCTCCTATGACACTTGCCTCTCTGAATTTGCTCAGGGTTGAGTAAGAGATCCAAGAAACCTCCAAGTGGAACCAAGAAAAACAAGTGGAATGAAACTAATCAAAAACCCAGAGATGACTCACACCCTTGCAGACATCTATAAATGGATCCCTCATCTAAGAGATCTAGAGGCTGGAATTTTGTAATTTGTAAGGAAGTGCTGATAGTTTGAGGTTGAGAAAGAACATTGTATTGTTGGGTGATCTTGCTTTTCATGAGGCGAATAGGGCTTTGATGCTGGGAGGATGATGCTGGATTAGACAGATGGGTTGTAATTCTCCCTTCTATTTTAATAAAGTTCTTTGAGTATTCCTCCATATAATCATGTATTTGTGAATGCCATTGTATGTTCATTTTATTTCTGATTCTGCAATGCTTATGATATAATATATCAAGATGATTTGATGGTGTTTTGTTACTTTTCCTCTACAGGTATTCTTTAAGCGGAGTAAGTAGGAGAGAAGTTGCAAGCTCTATCAAGGGGGAGAAAAATAAAGCAAGGAGTCAAGTGGAAGATTAAAGTTGGTTCCTTTTCCTCTCTCTTATCTATTATACATAGAGGAAGTCCCAAATTGCTTTGATTGTTTGTTTCTAGGATAGCTGCCAATCCTAGAGGGCTAGCAGATCTAAGAGACACTAGTTTTCCCAGAAATAGGCATTGGGAATAACATCGTATAAAGTGCCAGACTGCGAATATATCAAATCTAAGTGTTGGGCATGATGAATGGATTGGTCTTTTGTGACTGCACCACCTAAGGTGACATCGTTAGCAATTTGGGGGAGTAGGGACTTGCAAAACCAATCCGCTAATAGATAGTCTAGGAGGGGAGCTTTGACTAGCCTCTTCCTATGTATCCATTCATGGATATGATCAGAGGTGGGTGGCAGTGTCCTGATGCAATGAAGTGAGGAGTTCTGTCCAAGTTTCATAGTGGATGGGTAGATGGAAGTGCTTTAAGAATTCCATTGCTAAAGTGCCAAAGGTATTGACTGACGCGCATCGTAACTTGATGTACCACTTGGCTGCATTACCAGTAAGGGTGCGGGGAAAGAGCCATAGTCGGATACTATCATCCACCATAGAGTTAGAAACACACCATAAATGATAGGTGGTGATGTGTGTACCTGGACCTTCCGCTTGTTTCCCTTCGAAATTCATGATATCTGTCAGGATTTTATGCAGGATTGATGACCAAAGTAAGTTGTGATAGATGGGGTCATTTGTGAGATTGTACAAGTCATGGATACCAAGCGTTTCCAAGAAAGGAAAGGTGTTTGATGCCCCCAAATCAGACCAAGGAAATGACATATGACTTGAGGATCCTTGCAGTCCTCCCATCGTGTTATTCCCAATATTATACACAGGTTGCATGGAATATTATTCCTTGGGGTATAGTCATGTACTGTAGGTTTCCATAGGGATTGTTAGATTGGGGATTGGAAGTGCCCCAGGATATGGAATTCCCCCTTGACTCATTTGAGGTTGGGATCAGGGTTCCCATATGGATTGATTGGTACCTTGTTAAGGGTTCCCACTCACCACATAATTAACTATAGGTCCTTGAATGACATAAGGAGGGTTCATGTCAATCAATGACTGCCCCTGTAGTCCTATAAATGGAGGGGGAACTATTACATTCCCAGTCGATATATGCATTTTGGGAACTGTGCCCCTAGGCATATGAACATAGGGGTTAGAACTAAACAATGGATGCCAACCATGGGGGGGTTGACGAGACCCTTGTTAAATGTGCTATATTGAGTGTTATAAGGAGCATTATATGTAGCACTTGTCAAAGGTCCAGGGGCTGACACAAAATGGGTGGAACCCAATATGTACTGGGTTCCACTCGTGGTGGGTGTCATGATAGGGTTTGAACCTGACAGATGGGATAGCAGGGTTTTCCATCAGAGGTGTGGTACTAATCATCGATTAGGGAGGTGGTGGTGGACCGAAAGTGTCCACAAAATCCCACGACCTATTAGTCATTGATGGGATGGGTGGTGCAGGCCCAACATAAGACATAGGAGGTACAAATGCAACGAGAATCCAGAGTGGTCCCAACAGATTCATGATCCGAGGATTGTATGGAGGAATGAAACATTAAGGAAATAAAACTTCTAGTAAGCTTGAACCGTGGGATGTCCAAACTGATTTTGTGTTAGATCTCCAATACTGATTGCCTGAAAACAGGAAATCTAGTTCACTAGGGCTCGATGGATCTTCCACAATGAGTGGGGGAAGACCTAACAACCGTCTAGATTGATGATGAGGTCCGGATGTAGCCACAATGACCAATAAATTTTATCAATAGATTTTATAGTGATATTTGTTAAAGTCTCGGTGATAACAATATGGCACTTAAGAAATAAAAAATATACTAATGAAATCGATCAACAAGCAGAGGGAAATGACCCTATCTGATAAGCACCAATCACTGGGGATGGAACCCAGTATCACAATGAGTAACAGAGGGAGTTGTCCAGATGTACAATTACGATTACTCTTGAGCTTCACTCGAACCTCAGATTAAGGGGCCAAGTAATCTCATGAAGATGAGCACTCTCCCAAAAACCGAAGATAGAGTAGGTTCGTCTGTGTTAGGTACCAGGGTAGACTGCCCCAGTCACCTTGTGGTCATCCCTAAAAGTATGGCCACTAAGGATACCTCAAATCACAGACACTACCAGGAGTACATAGTCACAGAAAATATGCTGTGTGGGCAAGATACCTGAGTCCTTGACTCAGCTCCAATATCCCCAAATGGATCCCCGATACACAGAATACCCAAATGAGATGTAAGCAAAGGTGGGCTACCTTCACTAAGAGTCCAATGTTTTCTCGTATTTAGCTCCACTTTCACTAGAGTGGTCCCAGATAGTATGAGTACAAAAGGATTTCTCTCTTTAATGGCACTAGTTTCGATGTGTGATCTTGGGCAGTTAACTCACACTGCCTATCCCAAGATCCTAGCCTAAACTAATGTGTGTTTACTCTAAAAAGAGTTGTTGATTGATTTTATTAGGTAAATTTTATATGTACTTTGTTAGAGTCTTCGGTAGGGGTGTTGACATATGAAGTTATATGGGACTTTGACTCAAATCATGAAAAAAAAATGCTTGTAAATTTTCACTTTCGATGAATAAGCTACTTCTACAAAGGGAGAGTCATTCATACATCAATCTATATACCATGCATCCTGTTTAGTAAAACACTAGCATAACTGATAGAACTACAATGTTCACTAACATCTTTTGAAACCAAATAATGCAGATCTAACCAACTAAGCAGAAAACATTAAAAAAAATTGTATTTTTTCTTTTATGAAAACAAAAACATTAAGAAGTGAAGTTATTTTCTTAAAAAAAAAAAAATTGTTTAGAACACAGATTAGTTAAACAAGCACAGTTGCAAATCCCTGATCGGTCTACAAGAAGATTTCCCAACCCATGAGGTCATAGAGAAGTCTATTTATCAAGAAATGGCTAGCTAATGCTCTGTATTAGAGGCTACAAAGAGTTACTTGCAACACTAACGCATTGTTTGTGAGGCCACGGTGCTTTGTAAAGCAATTTTTATGCTAGTAGACAATGTTAGTGAGGGAAAAGGCTAAAAAAATACGCTGTTGGGATCATATCTAGTGTTAAGCACTAAGAGAAGGGTGTTGTATAGTCCTGAGTGGTGAGAAAGGTAATGAAGAAGTATAGGAAGGCCTAGAAGAAAGAGAGATCTAGTAAATTTCTGGGCAATGTTGGGAACTAAGTGTAGTCCCCAATGGAGTCGCCAATTCTACTATAGAGATTAATGTACGGGTGTTTGGTGATGTAGAAACCCTCAAGTATCTTCCCAGGATCCTTGGGAGACTATGAGATTAGCTGCAACTATCACAAAGATGCATGCATATCTATGCTTAACAAATGAATATCAAAGCAGAAAGGACTTATTACCTCGAGTCTTAGTGTGGTGTTACTGGAGAGAGCAATGTATCTAGGTGGAAGAACCTTGAGCCAGCTCTAGATCAAAACTCTCACATAGAAAAGATAAGCATAATATCACAACACAATTCATTGATAAATAATGCATAAACATGTAAAGATATCTAGTTGCATATATCTAAGCCACTCATAATAACGACATTGCATGAACATATAAACAAGTTATACTACCAACATCGAGGAGTGGACATGTTGAAGCCCCAAAAATCGGGCCGACAACAAGGGGGATACCCGCCCAGTCTGGACCTTGGTTGGCAGCTCCTTATCCGTTTGGTATAGCGGGTCCAACTGGGGATAATGGGACCAGTTTCCCAATCTGAGGGTGTGTGTGTGTGTGCAGAATTGGATGTTGTTGATCTAAAAGGTCCTATCTAAACTACTTTAATCTAACTCTATGCTATAGTAATCTAATGAAATACCCAGCCATCTAATCTTGCTACCCGGGATGTAATTCTTCTATTATGCGATCTAAAGAGATTTCAAATAATAACTGGTAATAAAGATCATTCAACGATTATAAGAATGGAAATCAATTAAGATGAACCACTTCGCATAAAAAGTTAGGAAAAACAGTTGTGAACAGCATATCGCATAGTAAGTTATTCACACATTAAACATAAATAAATGGCTCCACCGTACAAAAGTGCCAAACGGTAACACAAACATTCATGTAATAACATATAAAAAACTAAAAACTGTATATTGCTTTATGAATATAAGCAGAAATGGTCAAGAGATAAAAGTACCATATATGACTGGTCCTACTCATAAGCTTCAAGAAACAATTATTTATCTCTCCTTGTTCTAATATCTACTAAGAGTATAGAAGTGCAACATCAGTAGCAGATACCAAATGCAAACATCAATAAATCTTGATCCGTTCATTCATGAAAACCTCCTCTAAGGGTGAAAAAGTGCATGTTCTGAGGACAAGTTTTTGACAAATTTCTGGACCCTTCTCTAAATGCATGAGAAGGGTTTAAATATTGCTAACTAAATAACTTAATTACATAAATTTAGGATATGGTTTAAATGACCGCCCTTTTTCTAAGCAAACTTATTTCTAAAAAATCGAATCTAATTCCTAACTATTTCTGCTTTTGCTCCTTAATGTTGCAAGCATTCAACATTTGCCTGGGAAGAGTTGGCTGTTTGCCTTCCGCTTTTGTTTGAGTTAAGCAAATAGAAATGGCAAGCACTGGCACCATTTTTTAGTAAACTAGAAGATATTTTTTGAGAATCATCCTCTGGCTGGGTGAATTAACTGCGTATATACTTGGTAATGACCAAAATTTCCCTCAAATTGCTTCTGACTTTGCTATCTTGATTTTTGGACTTGCGAATGACTAAGAAAGTTAGGGACCTTGCTTTCTGAACAATTTTCTTAGCGCATTGTAAACTGCCTCCGTTCTTTGATCCGGGCCTTTCTGGTGCATTTTTCTCCTTTAGCGCCTTTTCCTTTACCGGGTATAAGCTTCATGCTACTTTTGTGAGCGTTGACCCTGAGTGTTGAGTCAGTTGTTGATGTCAGCATCTGTTCAGAAATGCTCTGGAATCTGTCGTTCCGTTGCATGTGGTATCTGTTTATGAGGGCATCTCTTCTCTGTCTCCGAGCGTTGACGCTTTCCTTTTTTCCTTTAGATGTTTCTTGTTTTTCATTCCTGGAGTTCAAGCAAAGGAAAAGAGTAATGACAATAAATATTGACGCGAAATCTCTAAGCTCTACGAATGTATAAAATAATGCCACCCATTGTGAACTGACTCTTCGACAAACAAAAAATTGTCCTTCATTAACACTTTGGCATACATTCATTAATTTTCTTTAAGGTGTGCATCCAATTTTTTGGTTTACTGACAGCTTTTCTTGAATTCTGAGCCGAGGAAAATTTGTGATGGGCGATTTCTGCAACTTGCATTACGTTATCGTGTTATCGCATTTTGTCAAGATTGTGATATCGCAGATCACATATTGGAGCATCGCAGCATCATAGCATCGCGTTTATCGCAAGATCGCAGATCGTGTTAAATCATTGTGTGCTGTTTATGTGATGTTGCGACATGCGATGTCGTATATTGGCCATCGGAGATTTCTTAAGATCTTCATTTATGGGCGCTTCTTAATGTATGTGATGCGATGAATTTCGCGGCGCTTTTTCGCAGTTTTTATTGTGCTCATAAAGAAATGTTCTACTCTCTTCTCGCGATGCGATATATTTTTTAGTATAATACAATTTTTTTTTTGAATTTTTAACTAAGGATCCCCACTTGTTTTATGTTATTGCTAATACTAAAGAAGGAGGGGGGTTGTTGGTGGCCACAACAATGGCGATTCACTTGGAAGAACCAGTTATCTCTGCTTTTCTTATTGAATCTTAACTTCCAAAATAGAAAAATTTTCATAAA
>APFE031726338.1:0-30247 GCA_000404065.3 Pinus taeda | reverse complement strand
GCGTCAGGTACCCTAAGGCGATCCAGAGACTCGGGCTAGTAATCAACAGAAGAGAGGCAGACGCTCCATGGAACAGGGAGCAAGGGATGCAGAGCAGGCGTATATCAAAGGGACAGATAGTGATATCAAGAGGATGATCAACGCCATGGAGTTCAGTGTCCTGGAGGAACATTCGAACCCTGAAATGGAAGAATGGAGCACATTGCTTCCAAACCTGGGGAATACGTGTGGACGTCTGACCCTGTACACACGCGCCCTTCACATGTACTAGGTTACGAAACACCTGCTAGCCAGGGCTATGGAGCAGGTAGCTGTCAAGATGGCTGAGATCGCCCACGGAATTCCTGCTATGGCAAAGGAAATGAACAACCTGCAACAAATGATGGGGAACGAGAACAATAAAATCAAAGAAGTTCGGGCCTTATTGAAGGATCTAGCTATGGCAAAGCGGGAGGAAGGATGCAAACAAGAAATCTGGGTAGATTAGAATGTCTTAGCTGCTTCTTTTTTTATTTTTGTGATAGAATTTAGAAAACCATTCTGAAAAGTAGTTTTATTATGGGATGTAGTCCTAGTATAGGAAACGAGTATGCAGTTTAGAACTCGTTTTTGGATGCTGGCAAGCTATGTGAAACTGATAGTAGGACATTTTTGAACTATGATAATATGGTACTATGAATGCCAAACAGACCTGGTTTCCCTTCGGGGCAGGTTGAGGGTATAGCTTTTGTACAATTTTAATATGGTTGTGAATAATAGAAGTGGAAACACAATAGCTTACAAAAAAAAAGAGTTAAGTTTGAGTGGAACAATATTTGCTATAACTACATGTTTATGCTATTTTATTACATGTATTGAAAGGATTTTCAAGGAGTTGAGTTTATTTATGTATAAATAATCAACTTAAGAAAAATTATGATCATATTATATATATTATATAACGATCATCTATCAAATCCCTAAAACATAGGTAATACCTAAATACAATTTATTGAAATTTTATATTATAAATTCAAAATTATATAACAAGATAATTTGATCCTTCTTATTCTCCTCTTGACTAAAAATTTTATGTCGATTAAAACATATACAATTAATATATCAAAAAGTGTAATAAATTTATTTATCTAATATAAATTTTTAAAAAACCTATTTACATCTACATTAATTTTCAAATACTATTTAATAATCTAAATATTTTTATTTTATTTTATTTTAATAAATTTATTCTGCACACAAAAAATTAGGTAACTTATTCAATAGAAAACAATTTGAATAGAGAAACATGTTGATGCGTTAATTGTCTTATGCAAATACTCGTATAAAAATATTCAGGAGAGAGAATTATTTTATTTAAATTCTCTTATCAACATGTTCAAGAGAGAAGACAAGTAACGTATTTTTCACCATCAAATTGAATGTAATAACATATTTTTATGAACTTTTTATTAAATATTTTACATTTTTGTAAAATTGGTTAAAGATGTTGTTATCACCTAGATTGACTTCATGAAGAATGGAGGCAATTCTAGGGTAACCACAAACGAAGCTTAACCTCGTAGCTAGCCTTACCAGACTCCGAGAGCGCTCTCTCCTTATGAATCTCAGTCAAGATGACTAGATCACGAACAAGATTTTATGCTAGGTATAGTAGCTCAAAAGGTTTGATGGAATTTGTTGGTGTTTTTTGCAAGATCAAGAGGAGCTGGGCAATTTTGGGTATGGGAAACTAAGTCAAAATCACAGGGGATTCCATGGGCAAGGTAGGTATGATCTTCAACACCTTAAACTTGATGGGGTGAAAGGCTAGACTTGTGAGGTGCTAGGAAAGGCCTGAGTAAGTCAGGAATCCTTCCTAAATAGAAGAAAAAACATGAAATATTGTTGTTTTACCAAGGAATAGCATTAAAACCTAATGTATTCCACCTATCTCACTTGAAAACAACCAATCAGAAGCAGTTATATGGCAGAGGCATACATAAATAACATGATAACATATTAACAAAAGAGAAAACACATGCTAAAGGCCATACCACAAGAATACCATAAAAATACCTGCAACTCTATTAGTTCCCTGCCAAAACCAATACAAAATGATGAGTGTTCAGTTCATGAGCATCCAGCTGAAGCCAACCCCACCAAATGACAATGAAAAAACATAATATATACATATAAAATACTCATCCTCACCTTCAGGGGTCAAATCCATGATAAGAGGGGCTATTTCAACTATTTCCCAACAAAGAACTCAAATATAAGCAGTCAAACAACCTACCTCTAAAAAGGTGGAAACAGATTCATTTGCCTCAAAACTACCTCTAACTAATGAATTTACCCTCTAACACTATTTTAATATTACATTTACATGCCATGTCATCAATTACATGAGTGAAATCATCCATGAGAAGAGAGAGATATCAAATTCACAGTCAAAACAAGGTAATTGTGGTCTTCTGAGCAAAATGATCATAAGCGCAGCGCCACTAGTCCTAAGCATAGTGCCGAATTCCACATGATTTTGGAGGCATTCCCCTTAGCTAAATTAATCTCATGATAGCTCGCTGGAAAGGCCTTCAAGTCTAGTTTTTGGAACACCTAGATTGTTTGAATTCGGAGGTTTTTTTGCCCCCTCAAAACTTGAATCTACCAAGACTACTTTTGTGTGTCCAAAAAGAGGTAGAAAGGTCATTTTGTGGTAGTTTTTTGACCTTTTGGTGAACCAGATCTACTCCAAAATTTCTAAAAATTTGCGAGTGGGATGCCCTCATTATTCTGAATCCAAAAATGTCAACCTTTCATCCAATGGATACTTCAGGGAAAAGAACAACACCCGTGGCACTACTCTTCTCGCCAAATTTGCTATGTTAAAAATTTCAAAATTTCAAAAATGAAAAAGCTCCTCAGAATTTGCCCAAGTTTGGCATGGAGCACAACCATCAAATAACTTGGTTGGGCAAGGTAGGTATGATATTCAACACCTTAAACTTGATGGGGTGAAAGGCTAGACTCGTGATGTGCTAGGAAAGGCCTTAGTAAGTCAGGAATCCTTCCTAAATAGAAGAAAAAACATGAAATATTGTTGTTTTACCAAGGAATAGCATTAAAACCTAATGTATTCCACCTATCTGACTTGAAAACAACCAATCATAAGCAGTTATATGGAAGAGGCATACATAAATAACATGAGAACATATTAACAAAAGAAAAAACACATGCTAAAGGCCATACCACAAGAATACCATAAAAATACCTGCAACTCTATTAGTTTCCTACCAAAACCAATACAAAATGATGAGTGTTCAGTTCATGAGCATCGAGCTGAAGCCAACCCCACCAAATGACCAAGAAAACACATGTAGAATTGATTAGCCATTAATTAATTGAATGTTACCTCAAAACACAGAAATCAAGGAAAACTAATTGAGAAGAACACTTTACGACAATTGATTAAGCATAAAATCATTACAGTATAGAAGTGAAAATAGTAAAAACAAAGTGATACCAGACAACAAATTTGATGATGGAGTTTGTCCCTGATGGACTACATCTCTAGGTCTGCTTTCAAAATTAGCGACAATTTTTATTACGAATGAGAAGAAGGTGTTGATTACATGGAGAATTGATTAGTTTGAATATTCACATAGGCTCTTCTAATCACTGTCATCAGATATCCCTCTCACCCAGCTTTCCAATGCTACTTACGCTTTCCAAAAATGATGTCGAATGCTCCTGGAACACTGAAAACAAAACCACCTATGTCCTTGAGAATCTGCATACAAAAGTAAAAAACCACTCTAATCCCCTTCAATGACGAAAATTGTACCTTTAACATTCACGAGTTACATTTGAGGCCCCTCAGGCTCATATAGGCATGAATGGCTTGTTTTGGATGTTTAGGAATCAGTCTTCGAGCAAAGGGACACCTTTAATCCTAGTCATAAGGTGGTGGAATTATTTTTGCATAAAAAAAGCAGCAAAAACCCATTGTTAAACAATATAATAAACAAAACTGTATACGGTTTGCTAACTAGGCGGGCTCGACTAACTGTCCACATGCGAACATGTGGAGGTCCTAGGGTCTTGTCATAAGCCGCCACCTTTCACATCAAGCCCGATGGTTGTAGTCAACTAAACTGCATGTGACAACTGTTGTAGTTTTCGCTGAATACTAACTCCGTGGTTTCTGCGCTGCAGTTACCTCCAAATGCTAACCTCCTCTGCCCACTCACATGACACAATACATACATGGTTTCCATAGCAGTTAGGGGCATGGTCTACTCTAACAGATTGTAACATGTCTGTTAAGCTTCTCTTGTCCATTTACATGATGACTACCAAATTCATCTCCCTGCACGGTTAAAGGACTAGGGTTAACATCAAGGCAGGTGATTTACACCTCTGATCACATGATCCCACTAGAGTCAGAGACTCTACGTGGTCTAGCTCTAGCAGTTAAGACTGTTTATTTGATTTTGTAATTTTTTTGTATTGTTTCATAATGTCATTAGGCTAAGAACTATTTGATTAGGGTCTTAGGTTTATTAACACAGATTTTGGAAGGTTTAGGGTTAGGAATTTAGGTGCTAGGTTTATAACATGGTTTTTGGTAATGCGGTGGGTTCTTAGGTCTTTAGGATTTGAATGTGATGATACATCAATTTAGCATAGGTTTATGACTTAGGTTTAGGATTTAGTACATAGGTTAGTGTTTAGTAAATCAAATTGAGCAACCCCTGTACAATCTTTCATCACTAAGTGACATTAACAATATTTGTCGCATGATGACATACCAATGGATATGATCAAAGCAGTCCATGGTTGTGACAAGCACATGACGATGAAGCATATCAAAACTTCTCCATCAATGATACCCATGTCGACATCAAAATCTTGCGAGGCAATGACACGCCACATGTCATTGACCAATCCTAGCGAAACTGTTGATAAACATAAGTCGAAGGCCAGGTACAAACCCTCTCGACTGAACGCCACACAAAACCATAAACATTACCTAAACAACCTGATCCATAACCAACATTGTCAAACTGTTGAAGCTAAACTGAAGTGATGATGACACTAAACACTGATGGTGACACTTGAACACGTGTACAACTAAATCAATAGAATCCTCCTCGATCATTCCTCTCCACTTGAATGCTTTTGGACCACAAATGTTTGACTAAACAATTAGTCAATTGGGGGATAACACCATCTCTTTCCACCTTGACCTAATGATGTACCAATACATTCGATCAATCACCTGCAAGTGATGATGCTGATGATGCTGACCATGGTACCTTTTGAGTTGGTGACCTATTTCATCCATCTATAGTAAAGAAAACTTGCAACAATGGGAAAACTATCTGTTATCAACATGGAAATTGAATTATTTCCATGAAGAATCATGAGTTAGTGATTCACAATTATTGAAAATAATCTCTACTGGATGTTGCTTAATGTAACCCTCAACATGTATAAACAATCTATTTTGTGGAATGAAAGAGGCAATTAAAGATACTTTTGACATCAAACTAGCTACTTGAATTGACATACTTTCCTGCTTCTTGATTACTAGGTTCACTTGGTGCACTGAACCTATCCAACTGTAAGGTGAAATTTTCTGCAACTTAGTTTGATCATGAAAGTATTGATTTAGCAGTTGATTTGTTTGAATCACTTTTCCTTCATTTATTACATGATGTTTCCATTGATTAATACTTTCCGATGATGCATAAGTTTCCCTTAGTTGTATTAGAAAACAAATAGGTATCCTCTCGACATGAAAAGAGGTTTCCAAATTGTTCGAGACATGACATGGCAACACGATATAAGAGAAGTTGAACACTGACTTTCCCCAATACTGGCCTGTATCCCTACAAGTGTTAAGCTCAAAACTTAAATTGTATTGATTCATTCTGAAATTAGGAAGAGGAGATTTAGGCACAAAATGTAATTCATGTTGTAATCCCTACTTATGGATAAGATGTTTGGTCCTTTACACACATGATTAGAAGTCACATGTTTCAACTTATTAATCACTTCATCGAATTAACATTAACTGAATTCAAGTGATTTTTACTTTGATGAGCCCTAACAATAAATTCAACCCCATCTTTCTTAAGGTGATATTTATGTTCTCTCTTATAAAGTACTACACCATGATCATAAAGATAACGACTTCCTAAGACAACTCCACATATATCTACTGGAACCACATCTAATTCAACTTCATCAATGTAATTAGTTGTTATGGCAAACCTTAATCAACACCATTTGGTGACTTTTATCTGAGTTGATTTATTTAGCCATCCTAATGGGTAAGGTCTTGGATGATTCTGTGTTTCCAAACCCAAAATTTATTAAATTTGCATGTTATCCACTGTCAAACATTGTATCTATCTTTGTTTGCTTAGAATTTATCCTTATGTTAAACAATTCAACTCTTTTATCCTCATGTGAAGGATTTACGTTTGAAGAAGATGCAATAGTTTTCAAACTTGAACTAGTGTCAGATTTTTTACCTGTCGTAACCATGGCAATATCCTCCTTTCATCAACTGAATCTGAACCTAGATCTTGTTGTACTGCTACAATGGGCTTCCTTTCATCCTTCTCCTTAAGGAAATTTTTGGGCTTAAGTTCTGGATGAAGTTTCCAGCACTTTGATTCATCATGACTGATTATCTGGCAATGACAACAAGTAGGTCTTTCCTTCTGAACGATCATTCTTGTGCCTATGACAAGAAATAGGATGTTTCCTTTGAGGTTTGATGAACATAACAACAATATTGCAAATATGGCTTCTGAGGATTCAAGTTGGTTATGGCATCTCAGGTATGGGAATTGAAATTTTCACAGTTTGAAGTTTCAAACATCACATGCATTAGTTTCTGGTTTGCCTAGGGTAGAAGAGCATAAGGAGGTTTGTGAAGGATGTGATAAAGGAAAGCATGCAAGGGAATGGTTTCCACAGGGAACTGCATGGAGGGCTCATTACCCACTTCAGTTTGTTCATTCAGACATATATGCTCCTATGCACACTAAGAGTTTGGGTAAGTCATCATATTTGATCACTTTTATTGATGATCACAACAGTGTACATCCTCTGCTGCAGTCCATCTAGTACACTGGAAAAGATGACTCCTTATAAAGCTTGTTATGGAAAAATGCCTAATTTTAATCATTTCAAATTTTTTCATTTTTTGGATTTTGTGCATGTACCTCATCATAATAGAAAAAATTTAGATGCAAAGAGTGAGTTATGTATTTTTATTGGTTATAGTGAGAGAAGAAAGGCTTATAAATTGTATAATACTCTAACTAACAAGCTTATTATCTCAAGAGATGTAATTTTTTATGAAGGGGGAGTTTATGGTCATGAAAAAGGCCATTCTTAAAAGACAAAATCTGTTTTGAGTGATGATATAATTGTTGATAATGATCATGAGCAGCCAATTAATGTTTCTATAACTAGTGACTTAACTCCACCAGGTAGCCCTTCATCAATTTCTTCAACATCAAGTTCTATTCCAACTTCTTCTCCAACTTCTAAAAGGAAGGTGAGAGGATTGAGTGATATTTATGAGAGGAGTGCAAATCAAGCAAATGAAGAAAGCCCAATAAGTGAGATAGTCAATTTTTCTTTATTAGCCAAGGTTGATTTTGAACCATCATGTTTTGAAGATGCATGTACTAATGAGGTTTGGATGCAAGCCATGCAAGAAGAGATGGATACCATTCAAAGGAATGACACTTGGAAATTGATAGAATTTCCACATGATAAGAAAATGATTGGCACCAAATGGGTCTATAAGACAAATTAACAGTGATGGGGGTGTTCAAAGACACAAAGCAAGATTAGTTGCTAAAGGATTCACATAAAATTATGGAATTGATTATGAAGATACATTTGCACTAGTAGTAAGACAGGAGACCATCAGAATGTTGACTTCATTAGCATCTGAGGAAAAGTGGAGCATACATCATATGAATGTGAAAAGTGCCTTCAATGGGTACTTAGAATATGAAGTATATGTGGTGCAGCAACAAGGTTTTGAAGTGGAAGAAAGGGAGAATAATGTCTACAAGTTGAAGAAGGCTTTGTATGGCCTCAAGCAAGCACCAAGAGCGTGATATGCAAGGATTGAGGGATACCTTCAGGAAAATGGCTTCCAAAGAGTTAGAGTGATCCTACCCTTTACTACAAATAAGAAGGTATAGATATTCTAATCATAAGTTTGTATGTCGATGATCTATTGTATATGGGTAGTAGTTATACGATGAATGATAAATTCAAAGTTGCTATGATGAATGAATTTGAGATGAAAGTTCTAGGAATCATGAAATATTTTCTAGGAATGGAATTTTAACAAAGTAAGCAAGAGATTTTCATTTGTTAGACACAGTATGCACATGATATGCTAAATAAATTTCATATGGTTGATTCTAATCCATCCCCTACTCTAAGTGCACATGGAGAGGTGTTATGTAGAGATGATGGTGTTGATTTAGTTGATGAGAAAACTTACAGAAGTATTGCGGGGAGCTTCATATTTATAACCCATGCAAGGCCTCATATTACATATTTAGTTTCAGTTGTTACAAGGTATATGACAAATCCATCTGAAATACATATGAAGGCATCCAAGAGGATTTTAATGTATGTGAAAGGCACTCTAATTGTTGGTATTCATTACTACTCTTCTAAAACGTTAAATGTTGTTGGATTTTGTGATTCATATTGGGGAGGTAGTCTTGATGACCGTAACTGCACATCGAGAAATTGTTACTATATTCGTTCTTTTTTTATTACATGGAGCTCAGAAAGACAAAGCATTTTTTCCCTCTCATCCACAAAAGCGGAGTATGTTGCAGTTACCTTAGTAGGTACACAAGCTCTTTGGCTCAGAAAACTTTGGAAGAAATTGGAGAAAAACAAATCAATTTACAATCATTTACTGTGACAATGTAAATGCCATCAAGTTAGCAAGGAATCGAGTTCATTACAACAGGAAAAAACATTTTGGCATGATATATCATTTCATTAGAGATCTGGTGCAGAATAAGGATATTGATCTGAAGCATATAAAACATAGCATCATCTAGCAAATATCTTCACCAAAGTAGTTGCAAAAGATAAATTTTTGGCACTACGAGATAAGATAGTAAATCCTCATTTACCATTAAGGGGGAGTTTTGGGAATAATTCTTAATTAGTTATGTAAATTGCCTACAAATTAGTCAACAAATTTTGTGTTCGGTGCAAAATTAAGGCAGAAAATTGTTAGGGTTGTCAGAGCTTGAGATTTTTTTTAGAGTTGACTCATAATCATTTTAGTAATAGTTTTACTATATAATAATGTAGTTAATGCTTCAATTAATATATGATATTTACAATAGTTTTTATTTCACACGATAACTGTGTTTTATTTGTTTTACTCTTTTATATATGTATTTTTCTTCATAGTTGTTTTGGCTTATCAGCTAGGTTAAATAAGTCATTTCATATTCTGCAATGCCCCTACAAACTAACCATAGAATCACAAGATTTGTCTCCATTGTATGTGTATTATTTTGTTTATAGCCTTTATTTCATTTGGTGGCCATTATTGAAGTAGGGATGAGTTCTAAAACTATACTACAAAGATCCATTTTTTTTTGAAATTGAGTTCATCTAAATATGGCACATATCTCCATTGTTCATGTGAAAATAACTTACATCACTCATGATAGATATAACATAGTTTCATATGCTTGGAGAGGGATACAATGGAATAATTTCTTATTACCCTCATTGAAATTGAGGTTTCTTCATGTTTTGTATGGGACTCTCATGCTTTATACATTCATTGAGAGGCACTATGATATTTTATTATGATCATTTGTTGTCTCTTCTTCACTTCTCCTAGTTACAAGATGATGCAACGAATTCTAAAGTATAGAAGGATTTTAATCTTTTAATAATAGATCCAACCATATAATTGAGGTGGTGCGAGAGTTTCTAGATGATTGTTGCTTGTTTTCCTCTCTTTTTGTATTTATATTTATTTGATGATCATTTGGAGACATATTTCTTTTTTGTAAAGTTTTACACATATGCATCCCATATTTCTATGCCATCCCTCAAAATACACAATGTGCCCATGTATTGGTTCGAAAGATAATTTTGATATCTTGTCTTCTGATGTAACTTTAATGCAACATGCTCTTAAAGGCATCATTTAACAATTTGACTAACCTTTATCTTAAACACACAACATGCCTTATGAACTGCTGCCTACTAAGGTTTTCCTCTTTGTAGATTGCTAAATCAAGATTTGTGTCCTTTCTTTCATTCGAACTTTCGTTTTGAATATACAGTGCAATTAATGTTCATTCCTCTTTGATTCTATATTTATTTAACAATTACTTCATTCCTTTTTCTTCCTCTTCCATACCGTTTTTGGCATCCTTCCTTTTTTATGCATTTATTTTTTATTCACATTTTGGTCTACTTTGATTTGCTTTCAAAATGTTTCTGGAGTTCTTTAGGGCATATGGTAGCTTGGAGTGATTGGCTTTGTGTCCAATGTTTCTACATAAATAACACCTGATATTAACAAGGCACAGTGGAAATGGTGCGTGCCTTCTTGTGGCCCTTTTTACAAAAAAAAAAAATACATTCAAAAAATTTATGTCCATATTCATTACACAGATAACAATAACCATGAAAATGATTTGTGTACCTGATAGTTGATTTTTTTCTTTGATTGTTTGCCTCTATGATCCTTCTAGTTTACTACATCTCCTGATTTGAAGCAACCGTTTTGGTGTTTCCCTCTGAACCACGCCGTTTGATTTTGCATTTACGCACGAAGAATTTTCTTTTCCATCTTCCCTTCCTTTCCAATAATTTTTGTGAAGCTCGCCTTTTGATTTTTCTCTTTCGCACAAATAATTTACTTTCGGATTTTCCTTTCCTGGCCCACAATTTTCTTCTCGTTCTTGCGAAGGCGACGTCATCTCAAAAAGCGGACGTTTTGATGTCAAATGTAGTAGCTGAACATCTTTGTCTTTAAAGTGCGTGCTCACCAATTGCTCCCTAGTTTTATTCTCCAATTCCCTTATTTGACAGGCATGTACTTCTGCAACTATTTTATTTTTATTTAAATCTCTCGATGACGAGCGATTTTCGTCTTCAGTCTCTGAGAGCTTATGTTCTAAATCAACAATAATGTTCGTTTTCTCTATTGTTGACGCCCTGAAGGAATCACGATCCTTGTCCACAGATTTCAGGGTTACTTCCAGCTCCTTTATTTTTCTCTGGAAGCTTAGCTCATTTTCTTCTGAAACCAAAGCTCTTCTGTCCATTTCACTCTTCCTCAAGAATCATTTTCGCTGCCGTAAGTAATGAAAGCTGATCTTCCAGCTGAAAATGTTCTGCTCTGCATTGAAGTAAATCCCTTTCATTCTCAACCGACATCTCCTCTCTCTGCTTTCTTTCTGCTACAATTTGTGATTTAACCTCAGCCATTTCCGACTCCCAAGCCTTTCTTGCAGCCTGAAATTCTTCGGATATCCCCTGAACTTCTCCATTTAATTTCAAAATCCTGGCTTCATAATTAGCTTTATCGGCAACCGCCACTCTGCAGTGGTAATCTTTCTCAGAAATCTCCTTTTTCATTCTTTCTTCATATTCTTGCATTTGTTTCAAAAGTTTATTGACGGAGGCGTTATTCCCCATTTTCCTTTTAAAGGTGCATCGGAAATTCCTTATTAATTATTTCGTTAAAACCGCTTTTGATTCGTGTTACTCTTTCAGAATCTGCGTGCAGATTATTCACGGAGCTAGTCACAGATTCAAGATTGTTAGTTCGAGATTGCATTCGATTGATGGTTCTTTCACTCCAGCCTTGTAAAGTTCACCATCAAGATTCTCTTTGTTTAAAGGCGACTTTTCCCAGACAAATGCTCTCCCTCCACGTTGCTTTGTTTTGGTACAACGAAGTATTTGGTATCTGCATTTACGCTTTTATAAGTGAATAATTAGTCGTTTAATAAGAAAATATAATTTTTTAAAATTGGCCGACCATTAGAACGCAATAGAGGTCGCTGACTCGCTAGTCTCGAAGTACTTGGTATTTGAACAAGTAAATGGCGGTCGTTTTCTTTGGTTTTTTTTGACATAGCAAAATAATATCATTCACATGTGAATCAAAGTATATACGAAAGTAGTAGTCTATAACGCGACTTTTTGAAAGCTTTTTGGCCGATTTTTCTGGTCAAAATCCGGCAGCAATTCATTGGAATCCCAAGTTTGATAGATAGTTTCTGCACAATCAATGGCTCCCAGGGGTTTTTCAGGGCGCTGAATCCAAATATGCAGTTAAAAAACCATTTTAACTTCTAAAAATCAAGATTTAACCTCATTTCTTTCGCCGGATTCCGTCACCGTAATCTCCAAAAAGTCGCATTATAGACAACCATACGAAATGTTAAATGAATAATTTGTAAAAAAATAAGACTCTACCATGCTAAATCTAATAAATATTATATAATAAATAAATTAAATAAATAAATAGTAATATAAAAGTGATCTATAATATTTTTTATTTTTAATTATAATATTTTATAATTAATATAAAAATGATGTAATAGTGTTAATATAATGTTTTATATTTTAATTACAACATATATATATTTTTCTTTCTAAGTAAAATTGATCTATTTATGAATACAAAATGTAAAAGAGGCTCCGGCCTCAGCGGTACTCGATTAAATGTGTGACCATTCTGAGGGTCTCACCTTGAAATTGTGATTGCACGAGACGAGGAAACGAGTCCAAGCATCAAATTAGGAAAGTTCAAGCTACCCGCGCAAGGGCTATAGTTCCATAATTCAAAAAATGTAATCAAAAGATTGTATTTCCAAAACTTGACTTAGACTTTTCCACTGCAAATCGAGAAGTGGGAACAAAATTCAAAATTTTTGTTGCCCGAGTTAGAGAGTAAAACAAAAGAAGAGCCGAGAGGAAATAAGGATCAAAATGACATATAACGAAACTAATCATAGACTGGTTTATGGCTCACCACGTAACCTCGCAAGCAGGAGCAAAGCGTCTTGTGTTGTCTCTTCCTCGAGGATCACACACCATCCGTATTCCTCAGAACCAGTGTTCTCTCCATGTTCGCCTCCTGCACTGTCCTCAATTTGGATGCCCTTATCCTTATAGGTGGCTTCGCTTCCGAGCATTTGCTGTGTGTTGCTAGAAGGGATGCCCTTTTCCTTTGGCTAGTCGCTCGAGCTCGACTCTCCTAGAGCGAAGCTGAACAGAGGGTCCTAGTTGAATTCCCGGCTAAGCATTGGTTCGAGACTGGAGCTAGGGACTTCCCTGAAATCCTCCATGATGGTGATAATTATATGTCGCTTGTTCATGGTGCTTTGAAAATGGAAGTGCGCTTGCTGAGAGGTAGCAGTGGTCATTACGTGCTGGGGGATGCGTTCAGAGTGACGAGCATAACTAGTACTCAGTCTTCCACGACCGCTTCGAGTGTCCACATACCTACCAAGAGAGTGGGGATTGGAGAGGCTAGGGGGAGGGGAGACTGAACGGGAGGATGAGACAGAAGGGGTTGAGACATAGGACGAGTGGCGCCACCTCGACAGCCACTGTGCCTACTCCTCATTCTATGATGATGTCGCATGGGTATGAGAGTGGGAGACTGCTTTGAGCGGATGGAAACAAGGTCAAGATCCAATCGAGGAGGTACATGAGGAAAGAGGTGTGGGTTAGAAGAAATCACAATGAGGGTAGAGGAAGGAGCTGAGGCCTCAAAACATAGGTGGCAGAGAAGGGATTGGGAGCAATGGTCACCATTGCCCAGGTTGACGCAACTTCAGAGTCTGTAGTGTCTTCCAATGGCTGTGCGAAGGCTCAGCTCAGAGCCTGAGGGATGGCAAGAGCAATTGACAGGTTGAATGGGGTAATGAGGATGACTTTGTTCCATATCTCTTGACTTGTAGGGAATGTCTAGATTATCCCAGTTGGTTAATGTCACCGGCGTGAGAGCGAGGCCTTACCATAAGATCACACAAGTGAAGTCACAAGTGACCATATGGATGGGCCGCCTGCTTATCCCGCTGCTCTTGCACATTAAATTCCTATCTACCACCCGCATCTGGGGGTGTTGCGTCCATTTGCACCAGCATGGTGAATTCCTGTTGGTGTGAGGCATATTTTATAATTTCAAGCAAATCATTGTGGATAGGTTTATCGCTCATCACACCAAGGTTGGCTAAGTGGTCAGCCACTTTGTTGCCATTCCTCTTAATGTGTTTCAATGTGACTACTTTATTGGTTGCAAGCACTTACTCACTGTGTTGTAGTGGAGCTGCGAGACGCCAACTGCAGGTTAGTTTGTTCACAGGAGTTCCCTATATGATTCGTTGAGCCATGTTGATGAGGATTTGGGAGTCTCCTTCAATGATTAGGGGGAAAAATCTCTGGTGATGTGCAAGATTTAGCCCTTGCCATAATCCTTCCAATTCCATCGAGTTATTGGTGTCCCAGCCAGTAGTGCCCAGATAAAGTAGTAGAGGAGTGCCCTGAAGATTCCTCCGAACATGGCCTGACCTAGATTGCCTTTAAAAGTGCCATGAAGGTTGAGTTGGGTGAGTCTAATGGGTGGAGGGAACCACTTGCTGGGAAGTCGATGGCCAGAGATGGACTTGGTGAGTGGATCCTCAGTCTGGATGGGCCTGAGATTCCAATTCAGCCATATATTTCATTCTTGTGGTTCAGTGCGAAAGTCCTCCTTACTCCAAGAATGTAGTGCTAGGGTTTCCTGAAGGTTGTTGCACATATTATTCCATATTATTTCTACGAGAGCAGTTTGATTCTTGAATATGCGTTGATTCTTCTCCTCCCAGATTGTCCACATGATGAGACCTAGTATTATTCTCCATAGTGTATTTCGCAGGGGACTCTTGTATGGGTTTTTGGTCCAATGTCGAACGGTATTGGTGGTGTCTTCTCTGTCTTTGCCATCTTTTTAACATCTGAAAATAGTTTTCTCCCAAAGTTTGTTGGCTAGTGTGCAAGAATTCATGAGATGTAGTATAGTTTCCTCCTGTTGCTCACAATTGGGACATCTTGAGGGGCCATGGAAGTTTCTTTTTCTTAAGTTGTCTGAGGTGAGAATTATTTTATGGCAGAGTAACCAAAAAAATATCGATAATTTGGGCCAAATTTTGCGGTGCCACAGTTCATCCCAAAGAGGGTCCTTATTGGATGGAGGATTGATTATTAGAGTGTATGCCTCTTGATTGGTGAAGGTGCCACGTGGTTTGTATCCCCAACGTAGTATGTCCTTTTCTTCAGAGGTATCTGATCCGCCTATTGGTTAATTATGTGTTCAGTTCCCTGTGCATTGTTTCTGCGCCATTCCTAATAATCTGTTTTGCTTTGTGCCATTGTCTGTACCCCTGATCTAGGGTGGGAAGGCAATACTATTTGACCGTTTCCCAACTGTGTTCTTCCTCCTCCTATGTTGGTGGAGGAGAGATTAAGATGTGGAGATTGCGCCGTTGCTGCCACGAGTCCTTCCAGAAACAATCATGATTGCTATTCCTAATTTCCCAAAACTTGTGCTGGTGAATCATATTTTTGTGCAATCTAGCTGAGTCCCAAATCAGGGAGCCTTTATCCATGCTTGTAAGCCTTATTAGATCATGATTCGATATGTAATCGACGTACTTTTCTCTCCAGAGGATCGCCCAAGGTGTATGTGGGGATGACAACCACTTCCTCGAGATTCTAGCGCCCATTACTGCATTACTATGTTGAGGGTCTCGAAGACCGATTCCCCCAAGGTTTTTTGGGAGGCAAACTGTATCCCAATTGACCTATGCCCATTTGTGATTCTGACCCACTGAATCCCATAAAAAGTTTCGTTGGAGATTTTTGACTTTTTTGAGGACCCACTTGGGCACTGCTAAGATAGAAAACAAATACAGGGGCATAGATTGTAGAATGGCTTTAATGAGGATTAGCCTGCTAACCATGTTTAGGGCTTTGAAAGTCCAGGAAGTGAGTCGAGATTGAATCTTGTGAAGGAGGAGATGCCAAGAAGAGTGTTTAAGGGCAGAATCTGTGAGGGGGTCACCAAAGTACTTGGAGGGGAGAGTGGTAGGAGAGAATCCCAGAATGTGGACCATGGAGGATTGGGTGGTGGTGAGAGTGTGAAAAAATGAGAATCATGGATTTGACACTATTGATAACGGAGAAATAATCAAGGAGGGCTTTGAATTTTCTGGCTTCTTGGAGAGAGGGGTGTCCAAATAACATATTATTGTCTACAAATTGTTGGTGGGTAATAGCAGGGGAGTTATGCAGGGAGATGCCTCTAAGCTGATTCCTTTGTAGCGCACGCTTAATAGATCTACCCAATCCTTTATCCATAAGAACAAAGAGAAAAGGGGAGACGAGATTCCCTTGGCAAATGCCTCTAGAGTGTTGAAAGGGGGTGGAGGGTATACCATTGAGTAGTACTGAGAAGAATGTTGAGGAGATTAAGCTCATGATCTAGCGAACCCATGTAAGTGAGAAACCAAAGGCTATTAACATTAAATGAATGTAAGTCCAACTAAACCTATCAAAGGCTTTGGGGAGATTGATTTTTAGGAGCATACCTGCTTTTTTATGGTACTTTAGAGAGTGTATGATGTCGTGGGTGGGGATGATCCCATGTATGATCTTCCTTCCATCCAAATAGCCCGATTGTTCTGGCGAGATGAGCAAAGGGAGGAACGGCTTCAAGCAAGAGGCAATGACTTTGGAGATGATTTTATAGATGACATTGCATAGGATTATCGGCCTGAATTTGTTCGACGTGTTGGAGTGCACCTCCTTGGGAATGAGAGTGATAAAAGTCGCATTCAATGAGGGAAGCACCCAATGAAGCATTCTAGACTCTTCGACCACCTGCCAGACTTCGTCTTTGATAGTATCCCAGAATTTGTGGAAGAATGTGGAGGTGAAGCCATCCGGACGAGGGGCTTTTCCTTCCCACGACTGCTTCATAGAAGATTCCACTTCTTGGAGTGTAATGAAACAGAGGAGCAAATGATTATGTTCATTTGTGATTAGCTTAGGGATGTGGGAAAGGATCTTGTCAATTGTTGGCTTCCCGTTGATGGAAGGTTCTTGTTGGACTAATTTGAAGTGCCTCATTAATTCTGTTTCGATGTCCCCATGATTTTACAATCCTTCTCCTTGTTGATTGTGAATGTGGGTGATGTTGTTATGCATTCTTCTTTGGATTGTTGAGTGATGGAAGAATTGTGTGTTCCTCTCCCCTTCCTTTAACCATTTTATTCGAGATTTCTGTCTCCATAGGATTTCCTCTTTTCTCTCTTTTGTTCATCCGAGTTTGGATGTCCTTTTCCTGTTCGCTGCTGGCTTCACTCTTACTTTCATTGATGACAGTTTGATGAGTTTCTCCATCTCCTGAGCTAAAGTTTGATGAGCTTGGAAGATGTTTCCAAAGGTTGAAATATTCCAATATTTTATTTTCATTTTTAGGAACCGTAAATTTTGCTAAAATTGGATCACTTTGGATCTTGCAGGGGGAGTAAAGCTTTTCCAAGTTTGTTGTACTTGATCTTTGAACTATGGATGGGTCAGCCAAAATGATTGAAAGTGTAAAGGTTTCTTGGTGGAGTTCCTTGGTCTTTGCCATTGAAGCGAGATTGGCTAATGGTCTGACCATGCATATGGTAGTATGGAGGTAGAGAGGTCTCCTCCAAGGTGGATAGCATTATCAGTTATCAGAAATCGATCAAGCCTAAAGGTGATCTGATGGGGACTGGACCTTTTGCTATTCCAGGTAAATATCCCATTGTTGTTGGGGAAGTCGATTGGCCAGTTGCTCTGTATGAACTATTTGAAATGCTCACTTTTAGTGTCCAGTCTCATTCTCCCTCCTATTTTTTCTTCTAATTTGGTGATCATGTTGAAATCGCCTCCCATGATCCAGAGTCGATAGGATCTATTGATGTTGAGAAAAGATAGTGTGTCCATGATACAGATTTTGTTTTCAGCAGCTTGCGGGAAGTACACATTGGTAAGGTGACCATGCACATTGCTCCCTATTATATGGAATTTAGCTTGAATGAAGTGGTTGTGTGCATGAAAATCTGTGAGCTCAATAGCTTGTGCACCCCAAGCGACTGCTAAACCATAAGAGGCTCCAATAACGTCCATCGCCATTGTGTGGCAACCATGCCACGCTTTTGAGAGAGTGGTATTGAGCAGAGTACTGTTACATATGGTTTCTTACATAAAGAAGATATGGGGTTTCTCCTTCTGAATCAGATTTTTTATCATTTCGTATTTCCCTAGGCCATTCAACCCTCTTACATTCCATGAGATGAGCTTCATGGTTCAGAGTTGGGGAGAGGCCTATAGTACTTGGTGAGTTTGGAATATCTACCAGATTCAATCAGCATTTCCCCAATGAGGATGGTTCATTACAAATTTGTCTTTCACTTTCATTTCTAGTATCCTTGAATAAGTTCTTCCCATCCCACTGACTTCCTAGTTGGATTCCGAGAGATCCTTATTGGTGTGCTCTGGATAGAATGACTTCTATACTTTCTAACTATCTTGCTGGAATCTTAACATATTGTTTTTGCTTGCATGCCTGCTCAAGGTTGAAAATGTCCAAGTCTGCTAGGTCAATGCTTTCTGGTTCTTCATCCATTTGCTTGAGGTCACTACTATCAGAAGAGATGTTCTCAGCAAGTTTGGGACTAAGCAGATTGTTGTCAATATCAATGCTATTAGGTTTCGAGATCGACTCTTTGATGCGGGTGGTTGAGAGGGAAGATTGGAGTTGCTCATGGTGTTGGGCTGGAAACGTGTCCTGCTGGGGGTTATGAGAGGGTGGAGAAGGGATAACAAGGGCTGAGGAGGGCATTGGGGGTTCACGGGTAGTAGGATCAGAGTGGGCTAGGATATCGAAGCTGTTACTGGTTGAGTGGTTTCAGTTGCTGGGAGGGGTGTATTTAGGCTGAGAGGCAGGTTTTTTATGAGTCCTTTTTTGAGAGTTTACTTTAGTAAAACCCTCTTGATCTGTTTGCTTGAAGGAAACATTAGAGCAAGGCTTGACATTGAGTGGACAATCACAGAATAGATGTCCATGTGCATGGCATTTGCGGCATCTGAATGGAACATGCTCATAATCTAGAGTCTGAATCCATTCGAAATCATCATGAAATAAACTTACCAAGTCCGCGAGAGCTTTGTTCATGTGCATGTAGACACAGATGCAGCCATAGGAAGTGTATGTTCTATGTTTCATTTCTTCTGCAACTTTTATGAATTCTCCCAACCTATTGCTAATGTCTTTTAAACATTCCTCATCCCAATATTCGAGCGACAGTGAATATAGCGGGATCCGGATAGGTGCTGAGCTGAGATCTTATTTATCCAAGATGAATCTCCCAATCCAATCCTATAAATAGAGTCCTACTACATTGAAGAAGTAAGGACCATTCTCTAAGACCCTGTTTCGATCTTCTATGTAGTTGGAGATGGCTATGAATAAACCTTTCGGTCCAAATTTTAGATTAATGTGTCCTTTTGGTTTCCATTTGGCTGCTATCCATCCCTGTACGGCTTTCTCTGTGGGCCAAAACCTAATAAATTTCCCAATAAGTGCATGATCCTTCATGTATTGGATCTCGGTTTTGATTCTCTGATTGGGTGGTTCAATCCTAGGCCATTCTACAACCACAAGTTTGCAGGTTGCGGAGGTAGCTTTGGGTTTATCATCATCTTCCACGAAATTTTTCTACTTCGCCAAGGGTATCTCTATTGTACCCTGAGGTTCATTAAGCAGATCAGTATTATGCTAATCTGATTGCGTTTGTCGGGTAGAGGTATTGTCAGAACTATTCGAAGTCCTTGGTGCCTGGTTCATCATGGGGGAAGCTTAGAGTCCTCACCCATCGGGGAAGCCATTGGAGCTGAGCTACGAGCTGTCATGCTTTGCTAACGAGAGATGTAGTGTTGATGGAACGAGGGCAATGAGCAATGCTCTGACTCTGAGAATGGTGAAACCCTAGGTCGCCAACATTCTCTGTGTGTAACCTATCCCCAAGCTTTTCTAACATTAACTAGAAGGTGGTGATCTTTAATTACAATATTTTATATTTCAAATAAAAATGACAATTTTTCATATAATTTATTTGCAAATTGAAGTTATATAGAATATTATGAGGATTTTGATTTTATTAACTGAAATTTATTAGGAGGAAATTTTATGTAGGTAGGAATTAGGAAATTAAGACTGCTCCAATTATCAATTTCACAAATTAAAAAAAAAAAATACAACATTTACTCTATATTCAACGAAAATTTTATATATTTCTTAACCTATCGCTCTAAATTTACTTTGAATTAAGTAATTAGAGGTGTATAGTAATTCAAACCACTTTAAACATGGAAATGAAAGATGCACATATATCTTTTAACTTATTTCTCTAAGTTTATTTTTAATTAGAAAATAAAAAAACACTAGATTGATTGATCAAATTATTTAGTTAAAGTTGTTTAATAACTATAAATGAATTCAAATTATGAAATCCTAAATTTTTAATAAACTATTATGCTAAATTCATTAGTTACAAATTAATATAACCACACACTCTTAACAAAAACATATAAATTCCCTTTGATCAAGATGTATTAAAAATACACTTATCATTAATTGAATTCAAAGAATTAAATATTAAATTTGTAATAAAATTGCTTGCTAAACTCATCCATCTATATATGTGTATAACCACCAACATAAGAATAATAATATACCACCTCCATTAAATTGAATGATATTAAATGTAGTTGAAATCCATTGGTTAAAAAAAAAAATATGGTAACAAAAATAATCTTATCCTAAATACAAGAGACTAACTTCTTGACATATCATGTAGAGTAACAACTTTTAGTTGTGAGATAAGTCCTTATAACAAGTTGGGAAGTAAATAAAAAACTCATATACATCAATTGAATTCTTTATCCTATTTATAAAAATAGAAAATACATCATATATATTTTTTTTTATCTAATCAAATTCATCTATATTAATAAAGAATCAACTTTATATAAATCATTAACATCAAAGAATCCTAATCATAAAAAAAGCACACATATATATAAACATAATAAAAATATTCTAAAAATATATATTTGTTTCACTTCCTTCCTAATTTGTAGAAATCCATTGAAATTTAAAAATTCACACAATATTATCTAAAATAATTTAAATATAAACTCAAAAATAAATAAATAAAACAATAATTGTAAAATAATTTTAATTATATATAATTATCACACTTCATTCATAATTTTGTACTACCTACGCCCAATCCTTCCATTGAAAGCAAAAAACTCACACGATACTATCTAGAATAATTTCTTACGACCACATAGTAAGTTGTAATTCTTAGTTAACATGGTAACCTTCTTAAAAATAGTTAAACATGTGAAAGGGAGTGGAGAAAGCATCATTTAGGCCTATAGTAAAAATAGAAATCAAGTTCTGTTGATATAGTTTTTAATAATAAGAAGGTGACGTGCTTAACAATATTAAAATGAGAAATCGTGTTTTATCAATTTTAATTCAAATATTTAAAGAAAAGTTGAAATTTACAAATACATGTTGTAACTTCAAAGTAATAAAGAATCATATTGAGTGAATAGTTACTTTAACCTTATCTTACAAGTCTTAACCTTCCTATAAACCATTCTCATCATAAATATAATCAAGTATAACTAACATTGTTTAGAATTTTTCAAAAATATTTTTTAATTAGAAAATAATATCAACTATAATCCAAATAAAAAACAAATATACATATTTAATTGGTTTTATTTAAAATATTGTAAAATGTAGTTTTATTTTAATTGTGCAATTTTAATTGTGTTGGTTTTATTAGTTGTTTACATTACAACCCAATATGAAAGAGAGATGGTAAAATTATTCCACTCATTATTTTACCAAATAAGATAATTCATATCAATTTTTGAAATTATTAAAACAAAAAACCAACAAAGTTTATATTACTTTTATTTTCATATTTCAATTTCATAAGTAAATTGGCACAACCAAATTAATAAATGCAATTGATAAAAGGGTATAGGCCCATATGAAACACATATATGATTTATCAATAATATTAAGAATTAATTTTATTATTAATAATATTAATATAAATATAACAACCATATTAATAATATTTAATATCATATTATTACTATTATATTAAATAATAATAATTGAAAATAATAATAATAAATAAATAATCTAATAACATCAATTATATTGATAATCATTTAATAAAATATATTAATAATCATTTGATAATCATTTCATAAATAATAATGAAGTAATTATGAACTAAAAATTTAATAAAAATCAAACAACAATTTAAATGTGGTTAATAGGAAGTTCAACTTTTAACACTGTACATGAACATGGTTATTAGATGCTAGCCTCTTCCAAAACACACCAAGACCGATGACAAAAGCTACACCAATTCAATTCAACAAGATAATGATCGCGACCATTAACGCTTTCCAAGCAATCCATTCTCGCATTGTATTGCATTTTTGCATTTCGTTGAAAAGAGAAAGACAATGAAATCTCTAAATCATCTATTCATTTCATTCGATGTAGCTCTAAATGTTAGACAAATAATATTAAACCCAAGGATAAATATTATAAACCCAAGGTATAAAATCCATAAGATAAATATCATAAACCCTGAAATAAGCATGTTTGACCATGATTTACCATCATTGGTTTTCATACTGAGATGATGTTTGCCACAATGTGATGTTGGACCATGGTTGACCATGGTTGATTTTCATATTAAGACAATCTTTGGCACATTAGGACATTGGACCATCGTTGACCATGCATGGCCATGAATATAAACCCAATAGATTTATATTAAACCCTAGGTTTACTATTATAAACCTAAGGAATATGAACCAAATAAACCCAAGGGATTGATATTATAAACCAAAGGGAATAATAAACCAAAGGGAATAATTATAAAAAACAAAGGTATTATAAACCTAAGGGAATAATATTAAACTCAAAGGATTAATATTATAAATGGAAGGTATATAAATCCTAAAGGGATTGATATTATAAACCGAGGGGAATAATAAATCCAAGGGATTAGTACTAAAAACCCAAAGGATTAACAACCAAATGGATTGATAATATAAACCCAAGGGAATAATAACAAACCCAAGAGATTGATATTATAAATCCAAAGTATATAAACCCTACGGTAAATACTATAAACCTTAGGGAATAATAAACCAAAGGGATTATTAACCCGAAGGAATATTATTAAAACCAAATGAATAATAGTAAAACCAAGAGATTAACATTATAAACCCAAGGAATATAAAACCTAAGATAAATATTTGTCACAATGCTACATAGGAATATGGTTGACCATGATTGGTTTTCATATTGAGACAATGTTTGTTACAATGCGACATTGGACAATGATTGATCCTCATTGACCATGGTTGATCTCCATATTGAGACAATGCTTGCACAATGTGACGTTGGACCATGGTTCACCATGGATGACCAATGTTGTGATAATGTGACATTGGACAAAGAGATAGTCTTTGTCACAATGCGACCATGGTTGACCATGGTTGATCATGGATGATTTTCATATTGACAAAATATTTGGTACATTGTGACAATGGGCCATCGTTGATCATAGATGACCATGATTGTAAACCTAAGGGATTTATATTAAACCCTAGGGTTAGTATTGTAAACCCTATGAATAATATTATAGCCTACGAATATGAACGAAATAAACCCAAGGGATTGATATTATAAATAGAAGCGAATAATAAACCAAAGGGACTAATTCTAAGACCCAAAGGTATTATAAACCCAAGGGAACTTTACTAAAAGCCTAATTGATTAGAAACCCAACAAATTGATAATATAAACACAATAAAATAATGTTAGACCCAAGGGATTAATATTATAAACCCAAGGTATATAAATGCTATGATAAATATTATAAACCCAAGGTAATAATAAACCTAAGAGATTATAAACCTAAGGGAATAATGTTTTTCACAATCCAATGTTGGACAATGGTTGACCATCGTTGACCATGGTTGAGATCCATATTGAGATCATCCTTTTCACAATGCGATGTTGGACCGTGGTCGACCATCAATGACCATGGTTGCGATAATGTGATGATGGAACAAGAAATATTATAAGCCCAAAGAATATATACCCTATGAGAAATATTATAAACCCTAAGATAAATATTTGTCATAGTGCAACATTGGAATATGGTTGGCCATGATTGATTTTCATATTGAGCTA
This sequence comes from Pinus taeda, assembly GCA_000404065.3. Classification (NCBI taxonomy): domain Eukaryota; kingdom Viridiplantae; phylum Streptophyta; class Pinopsida; order Pinales; family Pinaceae; genus Pinus; species Pinus taeda. Next base: position 5,823 of record APFE031726338.1, on the reverse strand, counting down.
ACGTTTGTCACAATGTGACAGACAATGATTGATCATTATTAATCATGGTTGATCTCCATATTGAGAAAATTTGTGTTGCAATGCAATGTCGAACCATGGTTGACCATGGTTGCGACAATGTGACATTGGACCAAGAGACAATCTTTGTCGCAATGTGGCCATGGATATTGACCATGTTTGACCATGCTTGAGACAACCTTTGTCACAATGCAATGTTAGAACATGGTTGACAATGGTTAATTTTGATATTGATAAAATGCTTGTCACAATGCGACATTTGTTGATTTTCATATTGATAAAATATTTATTGCAATGTTTTGTTGCAGCATGGTTGACCATGATTATAAACCCAATGGATTTATATCCAACTTGAAGATTGATATTATAAACCCTATGAATGATATTATATCCTAGGAATATGAAGCTGTAAATTAATAAACGCTATAAATTATTATTTTACAGACTTTTTTAGTTAAAAAAATTCAAAATCTAGAGCAAAATCTTAAAAACAAATGACTAATAGATAATGGATTTTTCAAAAATAAATTCATATAAACTAAAATGAAATGAAGTAAGAAATTGTAAATTCATAAATTCATTTACTATAATCTCATTTGAATATATTAAAGTTTTTAAAAATATATCATGTGAAACATTATTGATGGAATTTTAAATCTATAAATTTACAATTTTTTGATGTATGATATATTTCAAAAATTGATAAAGAAAAAAAACCTCAATTTTATATTTTTACTTCATCTATTTTACTTTCAATCAATTTACAATATAATGCATTTCAAATTTTAAAAATAAAAATATATTTCAAAACGTTAACCATAATTTCTAAATTTCATAATTTTGTTTAAACATGAAGGAACCTTATCATGGAAATTATTAATATAAATAATATAATTCATAAATAAAATATTCCAATGCCATATTACGTAAAATATTTCAATGTTAATTAATATGTACAGGGAAAATAAATAAATTTTGATGGCTAAAACATTTTTAAGAATTTCAAATAATGTTATTATTTTATATTAGGGATATTTTTTTTTGCAATTTTATCTTCGAGATGGAAAGATTTCTTTCCAAATTTTGCATTTAAAAAAAAATTGCACAAGAAGAATTTATATCACTCTAAATAATTCTTATATTTTTGATTGAAATATATCAATACTGATCTTTAAATAAAAAACTAATAATATCGGCTTCCAATTTAAAAATTTGTTATTGAATGATTGCTAATTACTTCTAGAACACAAATTTATTCATGCTATTTTACCTAATTCCACACTAATCCTACACTGAAAACCTAGGACAGATCAGATTCATGACCGAGTTAAGTTTATACATTTGTATTTGAGAATTAGAACAATCTTCTTTAGAACACTTCTTAAAATCATTAACTTCTAAACCACACTTAGTTACTAATTTTATAGCAGAAACATAATTGATCTCATGGAGATTCGTGGCATAAGTTGATCAAACCTTGTATTCCTCATTTGTGCAATACTCCTTTCGAGAGTCAAGGTCCCATAAGTCAACCTCATGATTCAACATCAAATGCCCAAAATTCTCATAGAGGTTTTCCACATTAAATATTCCACTATTAGAATGTTGTGGCAAGGTACAAATACGTGGATGCTCGAATACTGGTAAAGAAGATAGGGAAGTAAGTTTTTTCCTTCATTATACCTTGTTATATATGGCATGGAAAAATTTGTTAGTAATCAAAGAAGATGATCTTCAAACATGTTGAGGGACATGTTAATTCCGTAGTCTACGATTACCAAAATATTGGAGTAGACAATGTGATCTTTGAACATGTGGAGGGACATATTAACGCCATAATTGATGAAATTTATTTTCACCATAGTGATGACATAGGAAAATAACTTGTTATATATTTTCTCATATATAAATGAATGTTATAAATAGCAATGAGGAACTTATCATGGAGGAACTATTTAGAATTGAAATAATATCAATTAGTGGGTGGAGAGCCACGTGACAAGAATATAATATTTTAAATTTATTAAAAGTAATGAACCATTTTTCTAAATAAAATTTTCTTATATATAAATGAGTGTTGTAAATAATACTGAGGGACTTATTAGAATTGTAATAATCTCAACATGGAGGAACTTATTAGAATTGGAATAATACCAAATCCCTAGGAAGTTGGTCGATGAGGGGACACGTGCCACAAATTTATTTTTTTAGATTTATTAAAAGTAACGGACCTATTTTCTAAATAAATTTTCTTATATAGAAATAAATTTTATAATGAGGAACTTTTTAGAATTGTAATAATCTCAACATGGAGGAATGTATTAGATCTGGAATGATTTCAAATCCCTAGGAAACTGGGCGGTTGGGAGCCACATGACACGAATCTACTTTTTTTGAATTTACTAAAGTAATGGATCATTTTGCTAAATAAAATTTTCTTATATATAAATGAATGTTATAAATAATAATTATGAATTTATTAGAATTAGAATAATATCAACATGGAGGGATGTATTAGAATTGGAATAATCTAAAATCCCTAGGATATCGATGGGTGGAAGCCACGTGGCACGAATATAATTTTTTGAATTTATTAAAAGTCACTTCAACCTTAAAAAATACAATACGTTGTAGTAGTTGATAAACCTGAAGAAGAAACATATGCTGAGCATATTCAGTTGACAATCAATGTAGTCCCTTACTTAAAAAATGTGAACAAACCTCCTTCCATTTAAACTTCTTATATATACACCTCTAGATGAATAAATGACGTTAATATCTATATTAACAAATATACTTTTAGATAAATTAGAAACATATATGTATATATGAGCCACAATAAATAATTTCAATGTGAAAACGGACAAAGTAATTGAGTAAAAAGGTTGAAAGTAATATTGAAATGTATTTTAAAATATATTAATAGGAAAAAAAAGCTTTAATGTGGGCATATAATACAAAAATAAAATATTCTCAATGCTCATGCTAACTAAATTATTTCAATGTAAACAATTTACATATCATGGGTATATCTATATATATATTATATATATATATATATATATATATATATATATATATATATATATATATTATAATATATAATATATTATATATATATATATATTCCTCGTGGAAAATCATAATTTTATTCCTTAAAAATGATCAAAATTACATGTCGTAGATGTTTAAGTGCATATGCAGTAATCATAGGTTTGATTTCTTAGAATGCATAAAATACTAATCTATTCTTTCCTACCTTTCTTTTTTTCCACTTTTCACCAACCACTAGTCTTGGGAATGGATGTTACAATAGAAAATTCATTCTCATTAGAAATAGCTTATCCTTCTTTATCGGAGTCAAATCCTTCTAAGCCATCTAATCATTTATTCCCACTAGCTTCTGTTGTGTGCCTCTTAGACTGCTATGGAGAATTGTTGGTCATTGTATTATTGCTATGTTGTGCTCTGTGTTATCCTTCCATGGATTAATTTGTCTAGTCTGCTCCAGATTTTCTGCAGCATTCTGTGCTATCTCCTCTACTTCTGTTGTTTCATCTAGATACTTAATGTGTTGCCGAACTTTTGGTTCTTTTGCTGGTTTCTTGATTCTTTTTGTGTATTTGTTTGCATATGCGAAGGTGCTAAGAAGATGAGCTATTTGTTGACAGCGTTGACACAATAATTTCGTGTTTCATAATCTAGTGGTTGGTTCCACTGTGTATAGTTATGGATCAGAAGTACGATGTTCGGTAATCTTTGACTAAGATCTACGTCAACCCATATTCTGGAAAAGGTGAATATGCCTCTCATGACTCTTTCTATATTTGCCTTGAGAAATTTTCCTAGTGCATTGCCCATTCCTTCTAATACTTTGAGGTGCTAGGAATGTTTTGGGAGATTATGTATCCTTACCCAGACAAGTATTTTTGATACCACCATAGAAATGGAATCAAAGTCTAGGAACCAAGGGTTCACGAAAATCCCTAAGTTGCTCGAGAACTAGGGTCCCTCATTCGGTTCATATTCCTTGTCTTTGATTATGTCGAACTTGAAAATAAAGAACCCCTTAGAGCATATCTGGATATCACAATTTGTAGTCCATGTATTATAAATCCATTGATATAAAGAATCTTATTTGGGCCAAAAACCATTAAATTTGCAGATGACAACCTTAGTATAGAATTCTGCACATAGTTCATTTACCTTTGGCATAAAGACTGTGAATGCTAGGAATTGTGATTTTTGCTCCACTATGTAAGGTCCAGGGAGGTATGGTGTTGGTAATGGTTTGGTGTTGGCTACTCCGTCTAGTTTGACAACATCCTTAAAGGAAGCCTTGCCCTTTGAGCAATATCCAAAGAATCCTCCTCTCAATCTCAGATTTAGAGTAATGACTGAATCTATGACAATTCCATAGTTCTAGATACTATAATTTTCCTGCATAATTTACCCTGCATATAAAAAACTTTGTAAATTTCCACTAATATTTTCATATGCTTGGATTTCATAGTTTAGTTCCTTTATCGTCCTCTCCCTCAAAATTTGCATGCAGACAATCCTGCTTGCAATTTTTTATGAATATTTGGATCTATTCTGGGTTTCTGGTGGGATGATTGGACCTTGACATTGTTGGATCTACTGGTTCTAATGGATCTAGGCAATTTCGTTCCATCTTCGTTACTTGAAGCTTCCCTGCTCGACCGAGATAACTAGACAATGTATTTTTAATTCCTTCGAGTGTTTCTCATGTGGGTACTTCTAGGTCCTAGGCTGTGTTGGGCATTGATTCATGGTAGTCATGTTCATTTGTTGGTATCTGTTGTAGATATGGTCCATTGAGTTTGCATTTTCTCCACCAGCATTCATCATATGCAGACCTAAGGCTTTTGTGACTCTCTGACCTCAAACAATGTTGCATGGCTGAATCTTCTCCTTTTATGTTGCATGTCTTCAATTTGGCATCCCATTCCTCTTGATGTGTGTAACCCTAATCTACACGGAGAGATGAACCCTAAAATCGTTGATCCTTAGGTTGTACTGACTTCATCGAGTGTAGATCGACTATAAGGGTTGTTAAGTTAGGAGTATAAGTCCAAGCTCTAGACCTAGGTATAGAGTTATGCTCCAGATCTAGGATATTGTAACTTATCCATGCAAAAGGAGGCACTTCTATTCTCTCGGAGGTCTAATCAATCAATATCAATTAAAGATCGGTGTTTTGCTTCTCCAACTTCCTAAATATTGTATCATTATTTTTTGGCAAGAATCCATTAAATTTCATTTCATAGGCATCAGATTTTTAATGTATTATGCCAAATCAATCATATACATTGAGAGCTAGCCATTGTGCGGGGAGATCTAGTTCATGGGAGCACTCATCTGAGGGGAGATGGTCTGATCTGTAAGCCTCACCTTGCTTCTATGCGAGATCATGCGACCATTGTAAAAAAACCATGGTTCTATCACAGGTGCTTGAGTTTGACGTGATCAAGTTATCTTTCTTTAGATCTAAACCCCTTCTCGTGCATTCCCAGATAACCTAAATCGCAAGGCAGAGGATCTTCGCTAGCACCTTGAACCAAGTTTGCCCCTCTTGCCATCTCATTTCAAACTATATATATAGTATTTGAAAAATTAAATTGTTATTATCATTATTTTACATTTTGGCTCTTTTATTAAGAGTTAAGTTTCAGTGGAACAATATTTGCTATAACTACATGTTTAAGCTATTTTATTCCATGTATTGAAAGGATTTTCAAGGAGTTGAATTCATTTATGTATTAAAAGTTCAATCTAAGAAAA